>LUGF01024042.1:374786-384883 GCA_001625245.1 Calycopis cecrops
ACAGTTGGATCCGGTAGGTGACGCTGCTGTCGGTATGTCAACTACTAAACGGCTCAACCGATTGGGTTGAAATTTTATATGGATATTTCGATGGTTACCTGGATGGTAAAAATACAACTGAATCCGGTAGGTGGCGCTGTTGTCGGAATGTCAACTTCTAAACGGCTCAACCGATTGGGTTGAAATTTTATAAGTTAAGGTATCAGCAAAAAAATAGGTCTTTTTAACATTAGTACAAAATACTAACATTTATTATATTAGTAATCTCAATTTCTTTGAAACAAAAACTATACTTTTATCTTAACACATAATAATAATAACTTCACATTACCGGAATCGCAAGCGCAGACATTGCCACTCTCCACTAACGCTTCTGAGGGACCCAAGGGGGACCCCAGCGCTTCGCTGTACCAGCGAAGCGCTGGAGGATACGCTTACACTAACACTTGTAACTAGACTCTTCGAACTCTCAGGGTGTCTGTGAGACCACACGTAGGTAAAGGTTAATGGTGTTTTGAAACAATCCTGTATATAATGGAATAGGAAGCAATAAAAACGAAGAGTCATCTGAGCCAGGTGTAATATCTAGGTATTTAGTTTATAAAATTTAGTTTCTGAACTTATGCTTGAATTATGGTTTTTTTATATATTATAAAGGGTATATCGATATCCTGGAATGCTGTCGTCACTTTTAGTGAGGCAGTAATATCCATGAAAGAGACCGCGGAGAGAATGCGTGAGAGCGCTAGTTCTCTCCAATGTCGAAGAAGACGCACGGGGCATCGGCAGGTCTCCAATGATCTCCAACCTCCATGAGCGCTTTCTTGGGGCGCTGGTTGGGGCCTCCAGCACCCTAGCAGAGGAAGACCGAAGGTAGCCGGGTTGCACTTCGTACTCGTCTTATCAACCGTAGCGGGCCTAGGTTCACGGCAGCTTTCGTAGAGACCACCTGTGGTCATAGTCTGATAAGGGTTCAGGGATCATCCTTTCCTAGGGCATACCTGGGCCATATCACAATGACAAGATGACGGAATACCGTGTGGTTTTAGTCGGTTCGAGTCCGACATAACCATCTCGTTCTTCTGGCCCCGAGTATGAGATGGTACCCGAGGGGGTTTCCACGCGTAAAAAAGGGTACATTTCATAATATCTTCAATATCTTCATGAAATAAATAACAATAATTATTTTAAGTCTGAAACTATTGTGCTCTATTGTTTCCGAAGCGTTCAAAGGCGATATAAATCCTACAATTGAATTTACTAATTATTGTAGACGATTTGTCTAGACCGTCTACAATAGTTTTTAAATTTCATAAATGTTATCTTTATTCAACCTTCAGGTCATAATAAAGGTACCTACGAACAATTGAGGTCTAAAACATACCTAACGAACGTAGGTAAAGCACGTAGGGACCCCAATTACGGTTATCATAATACTAGTAGGTGAGTAGGTACCTCATTAAGCACAGTGTCCCAAGGTAGTAACTAGGTTCTTAATGTTGAGATATGAGAGAGAGACATGAACTTAAATTTTTAACAAAGCGTGACATTTTTTTGTTACAAGTTAAGGAGCAAACAAGCAGATAATCGATGACCACCGCCGGCCATAGATATCCGCAAAACCAGAGTTTTAATTGAGAGTATCTAATCTCTTTTCTTGAAGAATCCCAGGTCGTAATCGCTTCGGAAATACCGACTGCGGCAGCAGGTTCCACAATGATGTTGTGCGTTGTAAGAGGTCGCGCCTAAAACGTACAGTTGTAGACTTGTATAAGACATCGACTTAACTTTAAGGATAATTAAACAAAAATATATTCGATCTCTTTATTCGCATAACGCAGAGACAAATTATAACCATGGAAAACAATTAAAAATTAACAAAATCAAACTCCCGCTCCAGTTTCAGAGTCAAAATTAACGTCTCCTCCGCTGAATCCCAATTTGCCCTCGACCTGTCGGGATCTATTTCGTGGGGTGGTGAGAATTTTAAGTAATATTGTGACGAGTTCACCGTGACAGTTGTGGTTTCAACAGACAAGTCAACGTTCTCTTTCTTGTCGCCGGGCATGTGGATTCTCACTATCAAATTTTCGCAGCTGGCAGACGATGGAGTCTTAGGGCCTATCTGAAACAAGATATTTATATTAAATATATAAAGTACGATAATGTAAATCGATGGAGAAACATACAAAACTCTGCCATGGAAAATAACTTGTAACTTTATTACATTGAATGTAGGTAATCGAAAATGATTGGAAACGATTCAATACAACTTCGGTAGTAGGTAACCAAGCAAAGTCTGGATCGTCGGATTAAAATAGACAAAACCTTACAACTAATTACTTTAACAGTTGGTATTAACAATAGGTACATACTTAACTTTAACAACTAGCTAGATTTCATTAATTAAGCTCCCAATCAATGCTACAATTAAAGATATCTATAATCTCTTCTTTTTAGGGTTCCGTACCCAAAGGGTAAAAACGAGACCCTATTACTGAGGCTCCGATGTCCGTCCGTCCGTCCGTCTGTCATCAGGCTGTATCTCATGAACTATGATAGTTAGACAGTTGAAATTTTCACAGATGGTGTATTTCTGTTGCCGCTATAACAACAAATACTAAATAATTAAATAATATGAATACTTAAGGGAGCACCCATACAATAAACGATATCTTTTTGCTCCCATACAAAAGATAAGCTCCCGTTTTCGTAGATTATAGTACGGAGTCCGACTCGCACTTGTTTTCTCTTTTTTCTCTATTAAATATGCTATTAATATTTCATGAACATGATTCAAATACTATATTATATTATGATCTGTCAGAGCCTGTTGGTGACTTCCAGTCAGACCATCGCCGGTAAGTACAACAATACAAATTTAAATTTTCACATTTGGAATTATATGAATAGTCAGCGATAAGGGAATATATCTGCTACAAATTAATTGCCTAAAAAGGTGGAGGCTCTTTGTAGACTGATAGAATCTATATTTTTTGTTAATTATGATTAGTCATTGACTTGGCGTGTTCACACGTGGTTAGTTCAAGAATGATAAGAATTTTCCAACGTACACACCACATTACAAACAAAAACCTACATCAAGTTAGTTTTATACATTGTATTCGCTATCAACTGCCAGCATCGCGACCTTCTCAGCACGAGAATTCGTCTTTAGCGTTTTTATTTATCATAGAAAAATCATAACCTTGCGCTTTGTTTTAGATATCTACGTGTGTTATAATAACGTACCTAATAATAAATTTTAAGCCGGCTCTGACTACTCGTTTGTCCCCTAAACTATAAAAAAAACTTCCTTGGTCAGGCAGCGCCACGTCGACCTGATTTGGCGGCAATGAGTATTGAATCTGTAATGTATTTTGACCACCTAGTGGTCTAGTGGTAACCATGCTCAACCACACGTCCCAGGTTTGAATCCCACTTGCGTGTGATAGATATACAGTCAGCGGCAGAGAAAGTTGGACAAGTATAAAATTTGACATAACTTCAGTTTTTCTTAGTTTACATTGTAAATATAGGCCAATTTTGATCGTTTTTCATCCAATTAACGTTTATAATCATTTTCACTTATAAATTTTTAAGTTTATAATGAAGTTTAAGCACAAAATCACATTTACACGACATTAAACACTGTAGTTTTGACCACTAGTACTTAAAAACTGTTTTGATCTTTGATAACATCTAGAACTTTTTAATATCGCCTGTTTCCTCCTCTGGGCCTCATGACTGCCAGCATTCGATCTGGCATGCTTTGCATGACATTTTTGATGTTCACTTGCGATAATTCGCGCCAAGCAGTCTGTGCAGCATTTCTAAGCTGGCTAAGGATTTGTGGTGGGTTCGATGCTGTTTTAATTGACGTTTTTAGCTTACCCCAAATGTGTTCTATGGGATTTAAGTCTGAGCAGCGTGATGGCCACTGCAGTTTTTGAACATCAACCTCTTGAATGTATTGATTCACGATATGAGCGACGTGTGGATATGCATTATCGTGCATTAAAATGAATGGGTCATATCCAATAAGCCCTCCAAATGGTCCAACATGTTCTTGAAGGAAGTCCTCGACGTACCGTGTTGCAGTTAGAGCGTTATTGACGATGACTGTACGTGCATCAGAACTAACGTCACTCCATACCATTATAGAGCCTCCACCAAAACTCACTGTAGGAGTGCTAATAATCTCCAGATATCGTTTACCATTCCTTCTCCACACACGTTGTCGACCCACAGGTGCGTTTAAAGCGATCCTGCACTCGTGCGTAAACAAAACCATAGCACATTGTTTATGAGACCTGTTAGCATGTTCGCGGGCAAATTGAAATCGAGCTGATCTATGCTGTGGGAGCACCTGTGGGCCACGGGCTGGTCTTCTTGCTCTTAATCAACTTCCTCCATACGTCGTCTCACCGTACGCTCATTAACATTTACATTCCAGAACATTTGTAGCCGCTGCCGGATCTCAACAGCGGTAAGGAAGCGATTTCTTAAAATCTCTAACACGATAAAGCGGTCGACACGAGCTGACGTGTAACGTACACCGCCAGTTCCTGATCTGCGTGTGCAACGGCCAGTCTCTCGGTTCCGTTTTAGTGCATATTGCATTGAAGAACGTGGTACGTTAAGGATAGTAGCCACTTCACGATGGGTCATCCCTCGTCCGTCTAATGCCACTACTTGTGCTATCTGACTTGGTGACATCTTATTTTGTGGATTCTAAGGCTCCTTTAGATGTTTATTTATCAAAATAAAACCAAAGAACTTCGAGAACTTAACACTAGCAAATTCCAGAACACAATTCAAAACGTGACTCTACATTCGATAAATGACTCAATTCGACTAAACTTTAGAAAACAAACCAAAATGCACTTTAACTTAGTTAATTACCCTTTTAGGATTAACGTAAACATTTCTTCTACACACTTATACAATAAGAACAAAGTAAGACACACTTAAAAATTTGTTATCGCATGTTTTGAGTTTGGCCAAGATTCTGTGCCGCTGAGTGTATATTACTATCTAGGTATATATTATATCAAATATTGGAATCAGTTTGCAGTATGTAATTTATTAGTAATGAGAAGGTGGACATATATTTGTTAATATCCTTTTCATATTGCTTAATCTGTAGATACGCTTACTCTCTTTCGCACCTCTTTTCCATCATATATATAACACGTGCACTTGCTTCTGCGCAAAAACTTATGCACTATAATATGCCTTGCGCAGATGGAGGAGGTAGTGCCATGCATGGTGCATGACACTACATCCTCTTATGCAACGGAATTGGGCCGGCACGACCGCGGAAGTGCCTCTTGCTCACTTGATACAGGTATAAAGCGACAGCGTCGCTGTCGCGTTTCGTTTGGTTTGTAAGTAGCCGGTAGCCCATTGGGGGGGAGGGGGGATGATAGGAGGGCAACGCATCTGCGTAACAATCATGCGAATGTCCATGGGTGTCGGTAGCCACCAAAAGGCTCCGATTTCTCGTTTGCCCCCTTATGCTATTAAAAAAAAAGATGACTCGTCTCTACTAAAACTTACAAATTTTACAAAGAGGATGAAAATTGACAATCTTCATCAGGGTTAAGTCTAAAAATCGGTTATGGGATGAAAGGCCTGCGACTAGCAGGCTAGACACAATACCAACCTGAAGAAAAACATCTTCCGCGGTAACTGACTGTTGATAATTCATGGTATAAGAAGGCGTTTTTCGATCTCCTATACCACCGCCGCTCTTACTCAGTAATTCCATTTCCTCTGCTTCACGTTCCTCATAGTCCTCGATCGTTTTTATATCTTTCTTAACATCTACCGCCTTTGTATTTTCTTTCTTCGTTGATGAAATTTCATAATCTGTAATATACAAAGACCAAAATTTATGAAAAGCGCTTTATTATAAGGGCTCTTCCGTTGCCTAAGTATTTTAGATAACCTACCTATCTATAATGATAATCAATAGATACTGACACAAAGAATTTAAAAAGCCCATAACATACAACAAGGCTTTTGGTGTGGCCCCCAACTGCGTACCCCCAAAGAATCATTCAAAAGAACATAAGGCAGTAAAAAAAATCTTTACATTACTTCATGTGAGAAGAGTAGTCCACTTAACATTATTTCAAATATATTTACAGGGACTAGACACAATGTAACTAAGGAATAGGATCACAAGGCTAGACTACCAAATGAAGATCACATAACGGCGTTAAGGTAATAAGTAAGGACAACTAAAAAACAAACTACAAAAATGTATTAGTTATTAATATATGTAGCGTAGAACTAAGTAGGTATAACATAGCACATTTACTTGTTGGAGTGTAATCTTCTCCTTGCAAAACATCTGATTCCGGCGGCCGGAAAAGCTCTGCTAACTTTTGTAGATGTTCTGCTGACAGTTCCATTATTCGTAATTCGTTAAGTATTTAATAATAATTAATCTATGGTCTTAATTCTCCTGTTAGTTATTGACAAAACCACGAAAAAACGTTTTATTATTCCTTACGTTTCAAATAACTTAATAGTTGCTAAGATACCAAGACTTATGAAACTATTGACATATTGCATAATTTGGTTTTTAGAGAATAAAATTAGGGCAAAGAATCATTTTAGTCCTTACTCCTTGCCGATGCGACACCCGCAAATTTACTCATACAGAGGTTGGGTTCATCATGGATAAATTAATTGAACCAACGGAGCGGATATTAAGGTTAAATTTTTTGCAACATAAAAGTTCTTTTAATGACTATAAAATACTGCAATATTTATTTTATTTAATTGATTTAACCGCCCTTAGGTTAACATAATATTATCAAACAGCCTGATGGTTATCTCAACAAAATCCCTGTAATTTGGGAATAGTAACAATTCCAAGTTTAGGAGTATGCCATCAAAATCTTACAGTATTGCTAAAATTTTATGAATATAAAATGCATTGCAATTGGATTTTGTAAAAAACAAAGATGTGCCCATGTACAGATGAAAATCAATAAGGTAGATTTATGGATAATACTCATAATCTTCAACCTTTTCTTACATTGATCTAAATAAACATTACACCTTTATTAAAATAAAAAAAAAATTGCACTAAAATTGAGAAAGTATTATGATTAAAAAGGTTAAATAATCACAATAAAATGAATTAATTTGTTTATTACATATAACTTCTACACAAAATGTTAGCAAGTATATAGAATCAAATAGAATATTTCAATGCAAATTTAAGGAAAACCATCATCATCTTCTTCAGCCATCTCTTTGGCTAGTTCCAGGTCCTGCTGCTCTCTTTCCCGTCTTTCTTCAGCACTTTCTAATTCCTTTCCATAAGACTTAGGAGGGTATCTCATAGCCTTTACACTTTGATTATGTAACTCAAGACAAAAAGATATGCGTTGATGGAAAGCTAATTGAGGTTCCCGTGTGCAATAGATATCTGAGCTCTCCTTATTGCTCATATAACCCTTTTCAGGATCAAGACTCGCTTCAATAACTCCATCGCGTATAGCCTTTGCAACAATAAATTCTGCATCTTCAGCAGAGTCCAGCCCAAGTTTTCGAGCAATATCCTTCGGTGAAATTCTTGAATATGACAGTCCAATGGATCTAATTGCTGTCTTAATTACATTTTGTCTGAGTCGTAAGATCAATGTAAAAGTATGGTCATTGCGAAATTGTAACCCATAGTTTTCCAAAACTTCTCCAAATCTCTGTAAATTTCCGAGCCTGACTGCTTGGGTCAATTGAAAATATGAGGCCAAAGCCTTTCTCAGAGGGGCCTGCCTAAATATAGCGCGTTCTGGTATATCACCCAAAAGTAGTTCAACCACAATTGCAAGTTTTTGTACAGTCTGACGGAAACCCACAGCTGCTGTTTGGGGTGCTTTACGTAAAGCTTGGACTAAGTGTTTGTGGGCATCACTGTATTCCAAACGGGCTGCTTTAATTCTACCTAAGTAGTACAAGAATCTTGCCCACTCATTGTTACTTGCATTTTCTGGAAATACCGATTTACTCACCAATTTGTCTGCTTGATCATATAGAGCATAATGCAAGTAATTACGAAGAAGGCAATTAATTAATACAGCTTGACCCTCATAATCATTACGTAGTGTAGAAGTGCGTAAGCGGGCATGTAACAACCCTCTGATAAGATCTAGTTTGTCATTAAGTTCAAAAACTCTTGAATGATAGAAATAACATTTAGCAGCAATGAGATCTAAAGTTCGTCTATTCTGAGCTACAATCTTGTTCACGAGCTGCTGAGAACATTCCGCTGCTTGTTCCAGTTTATTAGTATCCAATAAACGTAGCAATACAAGCAGATGCAAATAAACATCAACTTCAGTAACTGGGATCTTAGGAGCACTTCGGGATCTCGGAGCATCAATATCAACAGAACCAGGTGCAGGACTTTCAACGAACACTAACAAAGCTTCTTTGTCAGCACTTGCTGGATAAAGTTGTCCTATGATTGCGCGCAATACATTGCCATTTAACTTTCTACGTGTACTTGGCAGAGATCTCAAAACACGCATAGTAAATCTGGGCTCCTTAGATGCAACTGCCTTGTCGATCTGCCTTACGTGCTCCCGTAAGTCTTGAACGGCAACGACATCGCCATCCTTCTTCACATCAGTCATTTCTACATCACTCGCAGCTGCTGGACTTTCGACATTCTTCATTTCGACATCTTGTTCGGTAGGAGCCATTGTTCAATTTTTTTTAATATTTTGAACACTTGACGATTACTCCTAAAAACAAATTCACATTCACTACCTATATAATATTCTCTGTCTACGCTATTTAATTTCTTCTAAACGTCAAAAATATGCCGAGTAACAAGTCAATAAACGCTTATGACAGCAAGTTTTTTTTTTAATTTTTCTGTAAGTAAGAATAAACAACATATATTATTCCGATTAGTTATAATATCATTATATATATGTAATTATTTATTTTAAGTGACGAAATTGTGTTTCACACGTTAAAAATATTACGTTCGTGGAAAAATTAAAGAGAAAAATAATCACTTATAATTTCTAGAATTCATGATAGTGGCTTATAAATCGAAAAACACCAGCTACATGCATGAAAAAGCGTTAGTCATTGTCTTCTCAAATAGGAAGGATATCTTAAGTTATAAGATAATACGACAAAACTGAAATAAATTAAAATTCATTAACGATTTTCATTAGAAAGCTACAATGACTCAACATGTCATGATATTTATTTTATAAATACAAAAACTTAACAAAAAAGTTTCAGTTAAATCGAATTTGAATTTTATTTTTGAATGAAAACAAAAAAACAACAATGTGTGATTTTTTGTAACGCTCTCGACAGCTTAACTCTTATCTGATATTGTAAATTAGACAAACATAACTGGTATCGTGGGGGACACGCGGCCCCCTTGGAATTTTTGCTTCTAGCAAGCATTCCTCTTCCTTAGAGGCCGGCAACGCGTCTGTAAGACACCTAGTTTTGCGGATATCTATGGGCGGCGGTAGTCACTAAGCACCTGCTCGTTTGCCCCCTATACCATAAAAAAAAATAACTGTGCACCTCATAAAATGCTTTTAAATGAGAAATAATAGGCTCAATTTATGAAACTAATTAATTTTTGTTCTTAAAAAAGATTACTAATAAAATAAGAGATCACAAAATAATAAAAACTTTTGCTAATATTTTTTTTTTTATGCTATAGGGGGGCAAACGAGCAGTTGTAGCCATTTTCATGACTACCGACGCCCATAGACATCTGCATAGCGACTATACAAATGCGCTGCCCCCCTTTCTCCTCCCACCTCCATGGGCCACCGGCTACTTACACACCGCACGAAACGCGACAGCACAGCTGTCACTTCACGCCGGTCTCGTGTAAGCGAGAGGTACCTCCCCGGTCGTGCAGGCCCAATTCGGCTGCATGAAAACATGCAGTGTGGCACTACCTCTTGCTTTTGATGTAATTGATATCTATGAAACTAATTATTGTTTGGAAAGTTATAAATCAAAATAATAATATTTTACGTAACCTAGAATATGTAAACTTAAATATCAAATCTTTACTTTTGACTTAGGCA
>LUGF01024042.1:403730-424244 GCA_001625245.1 Calycopis cecrops
TAATGTCCAAAATTTGATCAAACAAACAGAAACTACTCATATACTTATAGTCTTAAATATCTAACAATTTTTGTAAAACTTAATTATCGTGCGTAATTGTAATTTCATAGCGATTGGCATAGGTCTCGCGTTGATCTCGGTTATCGGCAGACTGACGAGAGAAGCGGGCGAGCCCTTCTTGGAAAGATTTGCACGACCACATACCAAACACTAGTACTTTGACAACTAAAAACAAAAAATTTTAAATAAAAACTAATAATCCACTACACAATTTAAAACTAAATATCACACATGTTATGTCATCATCGTAACAAAGGTAAACAATTAATATAGAATTAATACTTATTCATTTATATTATAACACTTGCAAAAGGCACATAAAAACTTCATCGATAATTACGTGTGTATTTTATATCAATGTGTCAAATGCAATGCACAGTGTTTGTAAAGGTTTATTTATTAAATAAAATTAAATTAAAGTACTTTATAAACAGTCCACTACACCATTAAAGATTAAATTCATGAATAACAAGGTTTTACTAGGGAGATTCAGGAAGACACCTTTAGTGATTTGGCCAAAGTTATTCTTCGTACTTTCATCCATGGTCCACCGTGCAAGCTCGAGCAATGTTACGGGTCTTGGGAAACGTGATAATCGTAGTACCTACCTGCTGAAGCTTTTCATCTACTTCTCTCTCGAATTCCTCGCATTCACTGTTGTAAGGTTTGAGGACATTACCTAATTTGTACCATGGCAAAAAAAGTTAAATGATCGATTAATTTTTTGCCATTGTAATTTAATTTTGACCCCTTGAATACAATTTCTTAGGACCCTAGCTCATGCTGGCGCTATAGGTAATACCTGTACCAATTGTCATCACAAAATAATTTAGCATGCTATTTTCATGATATACATGATATACATGCCACTTACTATTATTAGGTATAATAATTTATAAACATCGGTACAATTATTTAGAGTGTTTTAATTTAATATTCTTTTCTTTATTTTTTTGCTACTGATTTTATCACTTTGGGGCCCCTTTGACTCGCGGGGCACGGGCCACAGCCCCCCCAAACCCCGCCTCGAACCGGTGCTGTCGAAAAGGCTATGCCGGACAGGGCTACCCATACCGGATAGGCTAGGGGGAAGAGACCAGACAAAGAGCAGCTCAGCTGGGAGGTCCTCCAGATTTGTAAGAGCGAGCTATCACCCATATAGTTATCATAAAACAATCGCACACTCAAGTAAGCCACCAACCCACTCTCTGGGCGAAATGCTCCGTTGATGAAATGAAATGACGAAATTAAAGATATTTTGTAGTGCTCCTATGGCAGGGTCGCTTCCTGCTCGAAGGAGTGTGATCGCAATTCCTTCCCTTTCTAATCCTGTTATTATATTATGAACATACTAAAAATCCTGATGTCTATAAGATGTCTAGAGACGTCAGGATATTTACCTAGTAGATAGTTATGTGTATATAATATTCTAAGCAAATTGAAATATAAATTCTAAGCATATTGAAACAGGATGAAAGAGGAGGCGTTCAAAGGCAATAGCTAGCCAATACATCAAAGATAAGTATAAAAAAAATAATAAGATAAATTTTGTGGACAGATATGAGATCACAGTTCTCCTGAGAGGCAGGTAGCTGAATAGCTATAATAATGCTCATATCTTAAAGAGATGAGTAGGTAAGTATATAAATTAGCGGACCTATTGTTTGACCTATTGGAAGACACCCATACACAAAGCCACCCTAATAATTTCTTTGGTCTAAACCTGTTTCAGGCGTCTACGAAATAAATATACAAGAACTGCTAGTTTAAATAAAGGCTTGTATTATGTTTTCCAATAGAAGGAAAAATGGTCGTCGTAGTTAGTAAAAGCTTTGCGTTGAAGTGCTTAAGGTCCATAGGTACTTGTCTGAAACTTATGAGTGGATACAATAACATCTCAAATAATTATAGAAATGTTTTTTTATGTAGGTACCTACTCACAAATGGGCAAACGAACAGCCTGTGCATCTTGATGGCAACCGATGCTCATAGACATCCGAATCATCATCATCATCATCATTATCAATAACTAGTTGTTACCCGCGGCTTCGCTCACGTGGTCGAAAAAAAATATTTGTACATATTTCGAGCCGATGGCTCTACTCTGCTCTACTACGCATACTAAATATCACATCGATCCGTTGATTCGATTTGATGTGAAAGGACAAACAAACAAACACACTTTCGCATTTATAATACCTATAAAGTCGTATGGATTATTTATTGATACACATATTAATTGACGCTCTTGTTCACCCCACCCATCAGAAACTCACAAAGCATATGAAACATGCTAGTATGTTAATATGGGGTGGTCGGGGAGATATTCGTAACCTCTTACAACCTTCTACTACCTCCTACTTATTATTAGTAAATACTACTTAAAATCAGACTTGATCCCCCTGGCTCGGAACCTGGGTAGCTACGCTATTACTACTACCCCACAAAATAGGAGAGTACTAATAATGTACCTGCAATTACTAGATACCATTACTCCCTAATAAATATCTACACATATTTTATCCGATTGACAGGAACCGGGGGTTGGCGCAGTGCGTAGCAATTTTGCACAAATAAGTACCTCAAATGTAAGCCGATTAAAAGAAACGAGCCCTAACTTCTGGCGTGTGGCCAGAAATTGGTGGGTTTGGTGTTTATTGAGAACAACATTTATTAGCTCGGGGCGATAATGTAAGTGGGGTCAAAATAATGAGAACCTCCCTATTGAATAAGTTGATACAAATGTATCGGTAGGTAATGATGTGTATTTTTGTGAACCATTCAGGAGGTACAGTCGTGAGTAGACAACGTTATACTAGGCACTGTACCTTTAAATATTTTAATTATTAATATTTAATAGGTAATAAATCTTCTAAGTGAATTATATGAATACCGACTTTGTATAAGTATATGTAGATTCTGTTATTGAAATAGAATTCAAACGAATTAAAAATCTCGTTGTATATTCATTACAGTTTTATGTAGTAAATTAACTATTTATTATATATAAGTACAATTTACAACAAAGTATTTATAAACATATTCATTTCGCTCCATTCGTCAGGCATCATCCCATTTATTACTAGCTGGGGCCTACGTGTTATTGTTTTTTTGCTGTGTGCAGAAATCCCGATTTTCCGTAGGAATGAGCGATGTTACCGCAGTTTAAGTGTTTGTGATGTGGACCCGGCTTAGTATCTATACATCACAGAAAGTTTCATTCGAATCCGTCCGGTAGTTTCGGAAATTAGTCCGGGCAAGCAGGCAAACGGACAAACAGACAAACAAAAACATTAATAACATTGAAAAGTGTTCTAATACTATTTTAACATCGCCCTCAATTAGTTTTTTGTAAATATATTCACTGTACAGACACAGGAATTTTACTGTTATATATATATATATATATATATGTATATGTACTCGTATAGACAGTCAGACACTCATTATAATAACACACCAAGACAGATGAAGCAGTTAACTACGCTATACGGTCGAGGGACGCGCAGGTGGTTTACCCAAATACTGTTATATTCATGCTATCGTGCGGTTTGTCAGAGCTACGGATGGCTGATCTGCGATCGCACAAACGACGAGAACGGATCACAATCTCATCAGTGATACGAACAATTACAATTAGTCTCCGAATGCGGGTTTATTTCCTCTACAATATAAAAAACTTTTCATAAAGTAGAGTAAAATTTCCACTGTCGCCATTACAGGCGACTCCAAATGTTTCCCGACTTCGTAACGTCAACAGATAGTAAGTAACTTTACGTCGGAGTCGGAAGTTTTGTTCAAGTTCTAGTAAACCTTCGAATCAAGTTCCTTATTTGTTCAATTTGCTACGGCGAGAACATAAAATGGCCGTTCGTTATGGATGCCTGTCGTTTATATTCATTAAGTGAATATGTAGGGGCAAATAATTGTGCTGTAAACCAGCGCTTATTACCATGGAATATTTTGACGATGATATGTGAAGTAATACAAAGAAGCTTATGGGGCAGGACATGGCTTTTTTGATAATATTTTATAGAATAGGTGTGGGACGTTCCTAAATTGCGGCCTAGGCTAGAGTTTTCAATTCTATTTCAGTTTTACTTACGTAATAGATTTGTGAACTATTCGTCACTCATTTAAAGTTAGAATATTCTATCAATGAAATTGCTCAATCAATATTAAATTTGTAAATGATTATGATATGAATGGTAATATTTTATATAATGTATGACGTTTAACGAGAGAAATCGATAAAAGCTTTTATCAATGTCATACACACATAGGTACTTTTACGTAAAAGGGAATGATCGACAGACGAGCAGCTTTCAAGCTTATTAAGAATTTTATTTCACGGAAATTCTTCAGTTTGAAATTCATTCCTTTATCAGTAGGAGTAGGAGCTTGTGCCTTGTGGGTAGGTAACCCATAAGGTACAAGCTCCTCGACAGCCCGATGTGCAGTCCGCGGAGCAGTCGTGCGGTCAGGCCGGGAACAGAGGCGAGCCTCGCCATACAGCCCGTGCCAATAGAAGGCTGACTGCTGTGTTATGGCTGCGCCGTGATATTCCTAGAAGCTAATTGTGTAAGATAATGTAAACACTCACATTTAAGAAAAGACGAAAACGGATATAAGTTAGAACAGATATAACACGATTAAACCATTTTGTGACTGTTCTGGAATGTCCGCAATAACTTTTTTATGATAGTAACGGACAGATAATCACTTTAAGAGATAGATAATATCTTTATACAATTTACAGTATTTATATGAAATAATTTATTATGAAATTGTCCAATGTATACAATCTTATTTATCTAGTCGAGTGATAACATGAATTTCCGTCAAGAAGTGACAATATTTAACTGTAACAGACCGCACTTTGCATTTGAACACACCAACAAACTTGCAGGCCAAACCCACAAATACCTCCTCGAAACAACACTGTCAACACACTTGTGAAGTGTGAGAGCATCCTGTTTACCGACGGACGGAGGCTTGGCGCGGCTATTCAATGAACCAGTAAGCAGTAGTATACTACAACTTATATTGGCTAGAGCAATTTATAATTTTTCTACAACTCTACTCTTACTTAGGGCTAGGGTTGAACCGGTGGTAGATGAAATTTTTTGACGTTCAAAAAGCAATTTTTTAAATTCTATTTTTAATAAATTTATAAAAATATTTTGATTTTGATTTTTGATTTTGACTAACTCTTCATAATATAACAAATTTTAATCGCCAAAACTGCGATATTCTCCTGATAGTCTTCTGTCGATCAACGCGGTTAAACATAACTTGTCACGTTATTCACACTGCTACTCTAAAAGCTTAATGCGCGTGTATAGAATATTGAAATTTGCTGCAGAAATAAATTATTAAACGAAATATTTAACGCATCTGATTTTATGTTTATTTATTATTATTAGTAATTGTTAATTCTTTAAACTTTGTTAGATTATAGATATTACATGACAAGCAATTCGGCGTGCCTATAATTTATTTTACAAAGAGAAAAAATAAAGAATGGCAACGCATCTGTATAACCTCTAATCGGATGTGAATGGACATCGGTAGTAATGAAAATAGCAGTGACTGCTCGTTTGCTCTTATTACAGTATGTTTATTAAGGGTATATTCCCCTACGTCAAAGAAAGGTTGTACAAAATACTTTCCTTATTTATGCTTTATCTTTCTTTTTGACTGATGTTCATTAAATATTTCGATGCAACTATTGCGTTTTATTTGGGTCAAACTACAGGTAGCTAAAGTATCTATTTTAAATGTTTGGTTTTTGAAGCTTATATTATAAAACACAAACATGAAACAAAAAAACAATATAAACAGCAAACATGAAAATGAAATGATTAATAAAACACCTTTATTCAAAATTTTTATTTCGTTTCAAGATTATGAAATTTCTTTTCGAACTTCAACTATTACGTCTACTACCCTGTACAACCCTAGCCCCGACCTAAGAAGAACTGGCGAAACTCAACCGGTGAAAAAAAAACTGGCATCATGAATCGATGAAATAGATGGAAAAAACAAATATAACATTATATTCGACATACATTTTTTTTTACTAATTTAAATTAAATTACACTGACATCCTGACATTTATTATACATCTATATATTCATTCTATAGGTCGGGCTAGGGATTTAGGGCTCTAGGGTTGTTAGGGCAGTAGGCTACAGCTCTCCCTATAGAATATTTCGTAAAGTCCCCTCAGGACTTTACAAACCTTATAATATTTAGAGGTACTTTTCAACATTTTAAAATTTAATGACCCTGTTACTTGAGTTTGAGGGCTCTAATGAGGATAAGTGAGGTAGGTTTCTCTCAGAAGGGATTCCCTCATAGAGATATTAAAAGGCAAATCCCCACACGGACCGTCGTTAAAAAAAACTTGTGAGTATACTTAAGCCGTTCCGTGACAAAGACTGCTATACAATAACAGAAGCGTCGCGTACCTACTCCATACTACCATAGATAAAAATACAAATAAACGGCTTAAATAAAACTAAAAAAGGAAGCAAATAAAACAATTATTTTTTTCCAGTAAGCTAGAACAACTTGCCCAACGAAGAGTGTATAATAAATTATTAAATTTATTAAAATTTATTATTAAAAAATTATATTAAAAAATGCCAGTTTGCTATGCATGTTCTACCGCATTTTCCAAGGGGAGTGTTCCAACGAATTGTTCGGACTAATACTTAAAGCTGAATTTCACTGTCGAACTTCGCGTTAAAATTTTAATTTCCACCAGCACCATCTAGATGTTCCGAAGTCCACCACTGTGCGCTTTAACGCAACTTCATCCCGCACACTATTTCTTTGTGGAATCAGCTGCTGTCTTAGGTATTTCCGAACCGATAAGTTTTAGGGATCTTCAAAAAAAGAGCCAATCCTCATCTCAAAGCTCGGCCGCGCAACTGTAAAGAAAAAAACTGTAGCAGCTGTGTTATCCATAACCTTAATCTCGGTGAGCCGACTGCTCGTTTTCCCCCTATAATATATATATAAAAAATCAGTTTCGTAGAAAAATAGAAACCACCCACCTTCGTTTTGAGTTAGTCGGATAATAAGAATCAGTACAGTAATACTTACTAAAACTTTAGTGAACCGAACGATTAGGATAAAGAGCTCCTGTGTTATACAACAAAACCACGTACAAAAGTTAGTACTTCCATTTTTTTGTGATATTCTAGATCATAATGTTGCTGTACGATATTGGCAAGATTCAATAAAAATCCGTTCAGTAGTTTCAGTGTGATTGAGTAACAAACATCCATATATTATATTCATCCATCCAAACTTTCGCATTTATGATATTAGTGTATTAAGTATTATATGTACGTAATACAAAACACCACAAAAACAACCACCAAAGTCCATTCTCCGCAGTTTAATTGTAACTTACAAAGCAACTATTATTCTTATAAATGTAGACTTACATTTGTGATATACTTTGTTTATAAAAGACTTTTTCCTTTTCTAGTTTTTAACGTAAAATAACTTGAAATGTTGAAGATATTATTATAATTTTATTAGCAAAGTACATTTATTTCTTGAAATATACGAACAAAGAAAGTTTGGTAAATATATGAATTTGTAAATAGCTACTTAAATAAAATTAGAAATTTAATGAAGTACAAGATAGCTTTTGTACTTTGTAAGTTTCGAAGTCGTGGGTATTTGTAGAAAAAAATGTGTCATGATATATTTTCATTTCTTTCTTCTTTTAAAGTAATAAGTTTAGCTGAACTGAACATTATGCTATCGGCAGGGCATCTCTAGTATTTCAAAATGCGGCTTATAATAATTTTGCTTTTATTTTTACCACGTAATCAATGACCGAATTATCGCGGGATAATCATGAATTTTGCTCGTTCTCCTAATCTCTGGCATCACGATTAAATCCCCTTAGATGATGGCCGGGGGTTTTTAATGAATGATAGGGTCAAAATAGACTTTCCTAAAATTGATTGAAACTGGTATTCCAATATATCTATATGTCTCTTTTGTTGCCAATGCGTAATTTTAATTCTTTATATGATTAGGTTATAAAAAGAGATTTATTGCGATTATAATCTTATTAATATTATAAATGCGAAAGTTTCTTTGTTTGGATGTTTGGATGTTTGTCCGTCAATCATGCCAAAACTGCTGAACGGGTTTTGATAAAATTTGTTATACAGATAGACTTAGCTGACTTAGATTATAGGATACTTTTTTATCCCCTGGGACATGAATATTTTTTCACGTTGCAAGTTTTCAACGCGCAAATTCTTTTAAAAATTATCTACAATCAATATCGAAGTCAAAAATATAGTTTTTAGAATTTTGTTTGTACATATGTCCGGGCTAAACTAAAAAACTACTGCATGGATTTATTTCAAATTTTGCATGAATATTACTAATAGGCTCAACATATAGGCTACATACTATCACGCTATCACCTAAGGGGGAGGAGCTGTGAACCTTTCATTCGGAAAAATTGAGAATTTCCATTTTTAAAGTCCAAAATCCACGCAGGCGAAGCTGCGGGCGGGAGCTAGTTTTCTCATAAAAATCAAATGCCAATACGAAGACAAGTAGGTATATTATAATGTAAATTAACCATACATGTACAGGTGATCCAAGTATAGTAGGTAGCTAGTACCTATAATCTACATTTACGCGGATCTTTTCAGTTGCCGAGTTTTCCAGTTTTGTCATAAAGCTACACACACGTAAGTACCTAGTTCATACCTATGTAAAAAAATCTCAATTTGCACGTTAAAAACCTATCGTGAAAATCGACGTTTGTCGCTATCTAACGTTTTGTCACTTTCGAAGACTTATCATGCATCAGTTATACTCCTACATATATTTCAATACAAACAACGATTAATTTCAGTTTTTTCCTCTCTCAAACAACGTCAGCTCTTACATTCCGTGTTCCATATAAATGTGCGCCGTCGTGTGCCGGAGGTAGGCCATATCTCGTCACACTCACTCTAGCGTCAACGTTATCCTTCCGCTTTATCAAACTGCCATCAATCTTGTCATTCTTAGGGCGGGGGACGAGGGTGACTTACTGCGTACTTAATGTCGCTGTTTATTTTGAAACGCTTACAAAATCTGTTTACTGCAATATCGAGGATGTGCCGTCTTATCTTTGTTTGAAGACGGATATAATTAATGACAATATTGTACTTGCCCAATTGACGATATTATGTTTTTATTATGTGCTAGGTATTTAGTAAGCTGTAGTGTCATGTTGAATTGTAGTGAAATATGTTTTGTGTTTCGTGTAGTAGTCAATTGGAGGTAAGTAATAGGTGAATATAAAATAAACAATGTCCGACCGAAGGTCTACTTTTGGCCGAAGCCGAAGCCGATTAATCGGCTATCGCCACAACCTTCTTCGACCGAAGCCGAAGGTTTATATTTTCTCAGCACTCAGTAATTAATTTTGTTCAATATTGTCTACAAGCTACAATTAATATTAAAATTATTTCAAACCTCAATATTGAAGGTTTATATTGACTGTCTCATATAGAAGTTGATGATATATTAATCATAGAGATGGTTGGTTTAGAAATAAATAAAAGTTTGTGATTTTGTTATTTACCTACGGGTAAAAAAAAAACATTTCTTTATTATGTAATTCACAAATTACAATTAGACCAATCAGTCTTTGTTTTACTCGACTAGACCAAAACTAGACTAATAAATAAAAAAAAAACAGCATTAACTTCTTAGTAAATAATTAAATGTTGGTCAATTCAATGCACAGTTTAGAAAATATTAGAAAATTCGAAATAAATGTAACAATAACAATAGAACTAATGAGGTAATGACTGTTTTGCAAACAACAAGTTATAAGAATAATATAATATAATATTCTATTTTACTAAGCATATTTGACAAAAATTAATATTATTTGTACTTAACCTTCTCTCTCAAAAACTTTTAAACATTGATTGCAATAAAAATCACATAGTAATCAATCATCAAAATTCTTCATTCATTGACGATATTTATTAATTGAAAATATTTGTAATCAAAGTTAAACAGCTTTATGTTGTATGCTAAAAATAATAATTTATCTGCATTTTTACCAATCAAGTTAGATCGTCTGTCCGCATATATTTGTCCTGCGGCACTGAACAATTGTTCACTACTCACTAGGAACACTGCTGGGAGGAGCAGATAAATATTTAATTGGAATTGGCCGTAGACAAGTATACGGACTAGAAGACCAATATACATATATGTTTCATTCCTTTGCATTCCTCAGAAGCAATGGTTCTTTTAAATATTACTCTTAGAATTATCGCTAGATTTATTTCTATATAATAAATCGTAAGAATGAATATTTTTTAAAAGAATACTTGGGGCGTGATCTACAATAGATATCGAGGCCAAAAATATAGTTTTTAGAATTTTTGTCTGTTTATCTGTAGGTATGTCCGGGTTAAATTCAAAAAGTACTGTATGGTTTTACTTCAAATTTTGCATGAATATTAACAGGTCGGGTCAACATATAGGCTACATAATATTATCTCGATATTTCCACGGGATCGAAACTTATACGGGTGAAATGATGACCTGACTGATTGCCTGATTCATTATCGCCGAGCAAAAATTGTTAAAGTTACAGACATTAAATTTTGTAAGTAAAGTCGTTTTAATGAATAGGACTAAGGACGGAATTTGGGAAATTACAATGGGAGTGAAATAGGGGTTCACTGTTTGTATGGAAGATCGTCATTTTTTTAAGTCAGAAAAATGAAACTATATTTTGGGCTACTAAAAAATAATAGATACGTATTTCAGCGTTTCTAAAATTTCTACCCTTAAAGGGGTGAAATAGGAGTTGAAAGTTTGTATGGAAGACCGACTCTTTTTTAAGTTGGAAACATGAAACTTTATTTTTGGACTACTTATTAAAAATGAGCAGTTACGTATTTAAGCGTTTCTAAAAATTATACCCCTAATTTGGTGAAATAGGGGTTGAAAATTTGTATGATACTCCTTAGTAATAGGCTATTAATTAAAAATAAATAAATGCGTTTAAAATTAACTAGCTAATTAAATTAACCTTTTAATGTTTTTTTGTCTGTCTGTTTATGTGTTTGTCTAGGCTAATCTCCGAAACTACTGGATGGATTCGAATGAAACTTTTTGTGGTGTATAGATACGCCTGGTCAATCTAGAACACTTTTGACTGCGGGAAAATCGCTCATTCCTACGGGAAATTCATTAATTATACTTTACCCAACGGATTTCAAAATTTGAAAGAAACTTTCTGTAGTGTTATGATCTTATGAATGAAACTTATTATGGTAATACATATAAGAAAGCAGTAAAATCCGTGTGTCTATACATTGAATATATTATTTACGAAAAACTAATTGGGGGCGATATTAAAATAGTACCTATTAGAACACTTTTCAATGTTTTTTATTTTCTTTCTGTCTGTTTGTCCGTTTGTCTGTTAGTCCAGGCTAATTTCAGAAACTATTGGACGGATTAAAACTAATCTAGCGCTGTAGGCCTGTTCATGTTGATCTCAGCAGAAAAAACAAGCAATGTCGTATACAAAGAAATATTTTAAATTGTTTAACCATTAAGGATGGAATTTCGGCACACCGCAAGCAATAAATAACAAACACTCTGATTAAAATAGAACTACGCTAGGCGAACGAAGTCGCGGGGACCAGCTAGTAAACGAAATAAACATAAATAAATATCCATATATTTTTTTTTACAAAATATAAAGTATGTATTTTAAACACTATTGCAATTGATTTCGGATCTCGTACCAAGTAGGAGGCACTTCGTATATAATTGATTAGTCAAAAATAATTTACATCTTTTCACAAAAATCAATGATATGTATTTAATTTCATTTACATAGACTGCAGTTACTTGCCATCTCACTCCAATTAGCAGAGCTCAAACTAAAAAATAATAACCAAGAAATTTATAAAATAAATCTTTAAAAACATCTATAAATATTTTAAAAGAATGTAATGCTCATGGTCTCACTCTAATTGGTATAATTGTCTCCATATTTACCTCAGATATCAAAGATAATTAATGAATATCGTCTAACTCACGTCGAATGTATTCATTTCACTAACAGAATGAATAAAATATAAATACATTGGTTAAGGTATTTTAATTTAAAATTATAAGATAGATTATAAGATAATATCAAAATGCAAGAGAGCCCCATACGCCACGTCTAATAAATTAAAAATTTAATTAAAGTAGCGGCGAGGTCACAACTGTTTAATAAAAGCGTTTCATTTGGTTTTCTAAACCATCGTAGAATTATGCAAGCTTTGTATTACACACACTACTTAAAGAAAAGTTCTATAAATAATAATATCAATGAAAGGAGAGCAATAGGAAAACGGCTTTTATGGCCCTTAGGGATAAAAAGATAAGGTCAAGTTCGCAGTGGACGGATGAAGCCTGATATTGATTTTAAAATTAAATTACCAATAGATAAATAATAAAAGGTACCAGTCATTATTCATTCTTTATTGTAACGACATGAAATAAAAGCAACTTCCTGAAAGTTGATTTTATTTTAGTTTATTAAACAAGGTTGATTAAAGCGAGAGGCATTAAATGAAACTACATATTTAGTGTATTAGTTCCAGCCTACACAACAAAAATCAGATCAATCGGAGCAATAGTTTAGCCTCAGGAAATTTAGCCTCAATAGAAAAATTTCCTGCGTACTGGCGTACACGCCAGGTGATCGTCGACTATGAGCGGCCGGGATCATTCACCTCGTGCGAGGTTTATGCGCCGGTACAAACCATGATTACATTTTTTTGCTATTTAACTTATTTGAAAAAGTATTTTCGTATACTTGACGTAAACTTTTTTGTAATAGTTCCGGATTAACTGTAGGCACTTATAGTATATGTGGTTTAATTTAATGCCTCACGCTTTTATCAACCTTGTATAATAGAAAATATTTTTGACCACTTACACGCCTTGGCGATTAGTTTAGAATAGGTATCTGATTATTTTTACCTATTTTTGGATTGGAAATTCAGAAAATCTCCCTATAATTGTCGCCGATATTGGGTATTGTAGTGACGTGTTTTATATAGCAGACCCGATTCAGCTGCAGCGCAGGAAATTAATTTACTATTGCATGTTTAATATAAAAGAATCGACATTATAGTTAGTAGCGTATGATTTCTGAAACACACACGTACTGGGAGTCTACAGACCAATTATTAGATATATTTATTCAGTTAAATTCGACGACTGCGTCGTGATACATCTACCGAATGTTTCGCAGCTACATGCCTTGCTGGGTTGCTGTACATCTTAAATTATGTAATATCTGCTAAGTAGAATGAATCACCAATGCTCATATAACATATTTTAACGTAAATTTTCACTACACTACATAGGTTTACACTACATTAAGAGGCATAGACGTACTATGCCTCTTAATAAACTGGTGTCGGTTGACGGTCACTTATTTACAATTTCTTATGCCTACTACAGCCTGACTGTATGTGCGTTACACACTGTCCGGACTTTGGTTATGTAAAATTTAGCGAGAGCAGATGTGTACGGTAGTAGTTAGTCACTCATCATAAAGTGATTTGTCTACCTGCTTGTCCTGTGAAGAAATGTAATTAGATATAAACTCCATTTTCTAGATCTAGATCTGGTCTCCAAATGATACAGGAATGTATGAGGCGCGACACATTAAGTGAATTTCTATTGCCCCAAGTCCACAGACGTTGCGACGGCGTACAAGAGAAGCAATTATAATATAATATAAATATAAGCACATTCATTCATCGATATTTGTAAAATAAAAAAATGCACAATAAACTTTAGCAACTAGAATTAGTTTTATTTTATTTTGTAAGAGGCATATTAAATAAATGAAGCGACTAAACAGCGTCTAAGTGATTAAGGTAAACTGCTTTCAGGCTGTTAGGTGTACATATATTATGTTGTTTTAAACTTATTTTGTACAAAGTAGCTAAAAGTTTTGTCGTAACGTTCTAATTTAATCTATACGGTAGTCGACTATCGCGTTGGCACTCCATGTTAACACTTTTTATGTTAAAAGACTAAATTCATCAATGTTAAATATTCTTAATACTTTTAGCACTTATCTAATTCTCCATTCCTACATCTAAGCAAAAAGTATTTAAACCTGTACGTACATTTAGATATCATATTATATCTAGTAATATTATTCATATAATATTTTTAGTTTGTTTGTATATGATTAAATATTATTTAATGCTATAATATAAAATAAACTATATTAAGAATAGTTTAAAATTAGCTATGGGTTTGTAATATTGTTTATCATAATCTGTCTGGAGTTCAATGCGGTTTATTTGGTTGTTTGGTTGCAGTAATAAACATAGATTAAAAATATATCTTCTAAGAAAATTTAATTTAACTTAAAACATTTTTTAATACCTAAGATATTTAAAATTCGAAATGTTTATTACTTTTTAAAAAGAAATAGCCTTGTTATATCTTAGATCTTATAGAATATAGAGTATCTGCGCCGTGAATGAACTTCTAATAAATCGGAAATATAGTTTCAGAGATAGCGCTAGGAGTCGGCTACATTTCGCCTGTATATACCTATCAATATTTTAGACTCAACTCTTGGAATAAACTTCTCTGTTAATTCCGTCTGACAGCTTCCTGTGACGATTGTGGCATCTGACAATAAATTATCATGATTCAACTTAGCTATAACTTAATATTTATCAGCTATTTCTATCGCAGCCTCTATTCTAAAGTATATTATGTGCATTAAGCTAACAATATCAATTGTTCTCTTGGTTATTGATCCGAAACTTACGATATATTTTATTGATTTACTTTTATCCTTATCTCACTTATTGATTTACACCTATACGTTACAATTTAGTATAATATTATGAGCAAAATGGCCATAATACGAGGCCTGTTTCCATTTTCTAGGAACTAGCTGTCATTTGTCAATTAATAAGGTGTAATAGAATCAAATAAATAGTGGTTGATATCCTCTCATTGCAGCCAAACCGAGCTGATTGGCCACGGTAAGTATATCCTGCTCACAAGTTATAGGAAAAAAAAATGAGGATAAGGTTGACTTGTCTTATTCGTATAGTAATATGATCTCGGGGCAAACACAACTTCAGAGAGTTTATACATTCATCGTCGGTCTTATGTTTTATTTGGTTGAGTTACTCTTGGGTTTATTGATATTTGACTTCCTACAAGATCAACGTGTGTTCGGCAAGTTGTGAAATAGCTTTGTGACTTGTCTAAAGTTCTACCACACTAAGGGCCACTTGCGCGAATCCGAGTTAAACATTTAACTCGGAGTTAAATAGCTAATCAAAGCCGATTTAGTTATTTAACTCCGAGTTAAATGTTGCGTGCAAGTGGCCCTAATAATGTTAATGACAAATTTTGAAGGTAACTTTGTTGCGCTACCGCGGAGTTAATGTCTGAATGAGGTTGCGAGCTTGCTTAACTATATCAATTATTAGTGCCTCGCGTAGTCGTTGTAGTAGTAGTTGATCTACAGATATGAGGTTCCGATTTGAGGGCTTGGGTCTTAGTCTTGGGTAAGACTAAATTATAGGAATTTTCCAATTTTTATCAACAGCCCTAAGTCAGGAAGTTGGTGACATTATGCCCCAGCGCCTCACACAGCTGTGCTGTCGCGTTTCGTGCGGTGTGTAAGTAGCCGGTGGCCCATGGAGGTGGGAGGAGAAAGGGGGGCAGCGCATCTGTATAGTCTCTATGCAGATGTCTATGGGCGTCGATAGTCATGAAAATGGCTACAACTGCTCGTTTGCCCCCCTATACCATAAAAAAAAAAAAAAAAAACAGCACGTTAGCCGGTCTTGCTCCTGTTTCACTTAGTGTTGAACAACGTTCTATCGGAACAGAAGAATGAGAGAACAGAGAGTGCAAGTCTTGTGTCTGTGCAATCACTTGTGCTATATATATATATATATAGTTTTACAGAGTCGACTAGTTCCTATAGATATGGCCGCTGGAGAATGATCAGTATGAACAGGCCCTAATTTCAATTACTTGCTTGACTTGATAAGAAGTTATCTATTACTAGTAGATTGCTTTTCAATTTTTGGTAGTAAAAAGGTTGTTAAGGATGTCTGTCAATGGCCTTAATGGGTAGCCCAATTAGTAATTACTAATTATTATATATCTTCATTAAATAGTTTACTTTTGGTACTATTTCCACTTTTTATTAATTTAAATTACCTACATACAATTTGGTGTGTTTCGATTACTCATCACCAGGTATAGATGAAGACAAACATGATATTTTTCCAAACCGGTCGAATTTTATGTAGATAATTTAAATTAATAAAAAGTGGAAATAGTAAAAAAGAAAACGAAATTGAGCAAGAAAAAGAAGGACATTATATCACTTATATTATTTTTTTATAGTAGAGGGCAGAAGAGGGCAAACGAGCAGTTGGAGCCATTTTCGTTAATACCGTCACCCATAGTGATGACTCCATAGTGTGTTTATTATTCTCATGTTAGGTACATGAGAATTTAATGACAATATAGTTGTTATTATGTTACCTACCCTTACCTTTAAGATCTAAAGGTAGATAAAAGTTACAGTAAATATTCTATATTATTTATATTTAATAAAATAGATTGGGTTCCACTCGTCCACAAATATTTTTCTGTATTTAGCTCTGTTTTAAGCTTAATAGTATAAGTAATAAAATAAGTAACAAGTAAGCTATAAGTAGTTTCTTGTAATTTGTGGAGATAAATAAATTATTTATTACTATTATTATTATTGTATTATATATAAGCAGGATAGCTTTATTTTTTAGGAGTAAATTAATATTTTTTTTCCTTGAGTTTGTCTTTGCATTTACTTATTCGTAGAAGCATTGACCATCGCTACGCGTAGCAAGTATATCAAAAACATGTCATGGTGTTAGTAGTCGAACTGTTTGAAACAGCTTGACAGATTTTCATGATCTTTTCTGTGTAGGTCTGAGAATATATCGTAAAGTATATATTTTCTTCTACACATTACACACACACTTACGCAGCTGCGGGTAGCAGAAGTAATATTATAACACTTTTTCAAGAAATTTGACGTAGTTTCTGAAGAAAGATCTTGATCTATTTTACAGTTTAATACGCAACTTGCTGCCTGAGTCGTCGGCAGACAAAAGATAGCCCTAAAATAAATAAACATCAAGTACCTATTACTTAAAGTGGGAATTTATAAACTATTGTTCGAAGAGTTTTGAAATTATTTTCAAAGCACCATTTTGCCAACGCGAAAGTGTCTAAACTTTTTAGGCTACTTTGCCTGGACCGTTATTAAAGCAGAACATTGTTGATCTTAAAAGTTTATTATAAATTCCAAAAAGGTTTCCTATTTATTAATTTTCAAGTAATCGTATTTTCGTCAGATATAAATAAATTTGATTTATATACACGAGACAAAATATCTACTTAACCATCGACGCAGAATCTGCTAACGCAATATATTCTGGTCTTGTAATAAAGCTCTTTTTGGTCTCCATTACCAAAAAACGTAAAAGTATTCGCCAAAGTTAAACGATGTAAAGGAAAACTTCAGCCCGCAATGAATGTCCGGCAAACAAATTAAATTAAACGAGTCGATAACATGTTGTTTTAAACAGTAAATAAATAGTTTTTTCTTATATCAGATATTCGTAAATAATTATTAAATAATAAATACGATATATAATGTAAGTAAGTACTTTAAAACATACCTAATATTAGATATGTAGCAGCTATGGTCACAGGAGTCCATGATTGTAGTAAAATTATCGAATCGTCGAGATATTAACTTTTTTAAAGTATAGGAGGGCAAACGAGTCGTCAGAACACTACCGACCCCCTGGATAACTAATTATTATCCAGCTTGCTGCTTGAACCCACGAAACAATGACATTTATTTTTGTGTAAAAGCTTTACACAGAATTCTCTGATGAATGCTATCATTGTGTCTCTCTGTCTATACAGAGACAGAATTGTAAGATAAAATGAAATAGGGAACTAACTAAACTAGACCTAAGTTAGTTATAAAAAAAATAATACTCAAACGTCACATATTTTTAAGCTAGCGAATATTCACAATCTCCGTAAAAAGATAATACCTAACTGCATAATATCAATTTTAGTATGCTTAATTCAAAATTAAAAAAAATATAATAAGAGTTACTAGAATAAACTGTTTAATATCATGGTACATATTATCTACACACTGAAAATAAAAATAAATAAAGCTGACACTCTAATCACTTATTAATGACTAACAGGTGCATACTGCATAGGTCGTTAATAATAATGTGTCTACTTATATCTTATACAAATACTATTCTTATTTCAGCATAAGTAGGCAATTAAGCTAGCAGAGCCATTGGTGACTAACAGCGCCCGTTAACATCAATTTTTGGCCAAATACGCACAGACGTGACGAATCTATAGGGGTACCGTTTTTTGCCATTTGGCCACGGAACCCTAAAAATTGCGTATACCATTTTGTAGAAGTAGAAAATAATCGGATGTAAGAATCTCATCTCTAAAATATATCGTATCACAATATGTCTTGCGGCCTCGTTCTATATTCTATACATCGACGCATGCCTCTACTACACATTAACGTGGTAATTCTACATTTATGTAAGAAAGTAATAAAAAAAGAATTTACGGTAGGCTAAATAATTAAGGCCAGCAACTCAATTAATTAAGATACGAACTTTGGTTATTACAGTCCCAGCAATGAAATTTACAATAGTTTGTACTCATTAATAGGTATTATATATTTCACATACTGTATATTAAAAACATCGTGATAAAGATGTGAACTTTTGTTTGACAGTTTTATCGTTTCACGTCACCGTGGCAAAGAACTCCATATGTCGTCCTATTCGAATTTCAGTTACGACGGCCATCTATCTACTGCCTATTTCCCCTTTTAGTGTAGTCCAACAGTACCGGAGACAAATCGGATGCAGAACTGATATAAATTGTTTTCAGAGGTACGGGGGTATAACACTGCGAGTCTGACTATGGACTGTAAATAGAAATTGAAAAACCCTAATAATATTTTCTAGTCTAAACCTGAACTCGAATCTTCACGATTTGTGTTTGAACATGCTACTATGTATACCAGGAGACAGCATGTGACTAGGTACATACCTAGTATAAAACAAAGTCGCTTCCCGCCGTCGATGTGTCTGTATGCTTAGATTTTTGAAAATACGCAACAGATTTTGATGGGGTTTTTTTTATTAGATAATTAATGATTTAAGAGGAAGGTTTTTATGTGTAATAACATCGAATTTAACTTGTGTGAAGCCGCGGAGGAGCTAGTATATAATATATTGTGATGTCATAAATACTGTATATTGTAAAATACTTGTAGGAGGTCATTACTTATGTTTAACTTGTAATTAACTTGGGATTAAAAGAATTGTACGGCCGGACCAAGTCAATATAAAAGTTAAATTGAATCGGAGATTTTTCTTATTTTTCTTCACCAGATTATAATATTAGCTAAAATAGACCTATCAATAGATCATGTATGTATTACTCATGTTCCCATCTTATCAAGACGACCAAAATATTTCAGAAAAATCTTAGCTGCTATTTTAGCTAGCTAAAGTATTAGTTCTAAATTCTAGAAGTTGTGTGTGCTTGTGTAGAACAAGCCAGATACTCTTATTTAGCGACGTGTCATTACAATGTATCCCCGGAAATGGTGCAGTATCACTCGCTTTAGATATTATATGAGGATAATGTATTGCAGAAATGTCTACTTCTCGGAAATTAAAATCTTTCCTTTTTCCTATTTAAGATGTGTAAGCAGTGTGAGATTAGAAGAACAATAAAAACTCCTTCTATTACGTTAATTTTGAAATAACGAAAGATTTTTCCACGTAACATGTAAATTCTTGCCCCAGAAAGAGAATAGTTATTTAAAGTTATGCAAAAAGAAACTTTTGTTAGGGTAGCCATGCAAGGGTAAAAACATTGTTGTTCTATAAAAATGTTATTTTTAACATCAACAAAACATTATTCATTGTAGGTACTTCAACTTCTAGAATTTATAGCCTTTTACCCATTATCCATAAATGCGGAGTTTATATTGTGTTAATGGAAGTTATAAAAACCTGCTGGCAGTGAGATTTAAAGAGAGGCATTGGTATGCCTCTTTTTAAATCTGACTGCCTATAACATTTTTGGCTATAATTACCTAGGCTCTTATTTTCATTTTCTTTATAACAAATTATTATAATATGGCATACAAAAAAAAAAAGAAAACTTTTTATCATATAGGTTTCATTCATCAATCATTATAATATATTATACTTCGTGCTTTGTCCTCGAGATTAGCATTAGTTTACTTGTAGTAGA
>LUGF01024071.1:0-63615 GCA_001625245.1 Calycopis cecrops
TAATTAAAAAATTGTCAGTAATACGAGCTCAATTCGACTTAGTAAAAATATTAAACAATAATTTTGTCTTGAATATTAGCCTAACTCAAAAAAACGAAATAATAAAGCCTTAGGTATGTGATGGAAAACCATTATCACAATAATTTTATGTGCGTAAAAATATGTACAAGATTCTACAAGAATGATTTTAATATACTAAATAGAAATGATATAAAACGTTTTTTTCGATTCTTGAAAAAAAATATATTTAGAGTTGAGCTAGTCTTTAACTACGTGTGCGATATATATATATATATATATATATATAAGCAATTCTTTACACTTTCTTTTTACTTATTTCTACTTCCTTCATTCCTAACACAATTCCTGAAGAATAAATGCAACTTATTTTACTATAAAATTAGAAATATACTATTATTTCTTTGTAGCGTCAGAGTCGTGCACTCGTAGAAACGAATCTGTTTCGAGAGAACTCGCGTAAACACAAATTCTCAAGGCGGACTATTGTTGAAGCTTTCTTCAAATACGCTCTACGACCCTCAACGTACTATTGGTATCTATTGAGTCACTGCACATTTTCCGTAAGATGGATATAAAATGAAGCGAAGCTGTATTTCAGCAATGACACAATATGATTAACAACAATATATGCTATGTGATTACAAGGGTTTCGACAACTGTTTTGTAATATAAGGGGTTTTTCTATTTAATGTACATATTTTAACAACTCGTGCCTCCTTGCACTTAAGCTATTTGGTAACTACCGACTTTGATTAACATTTGCACGATTAATTAATTGCAATTAACGGATACGTTGTTCTCTTTTACAACGCATCCCTGCTCCCTAATTGGTGGTCACTCACTACTCACACATCCCATGAATAGCATAGCAATTATTTTTAAAGTAGTATCTTGGTCGAGAGACATACCCGGTAATGCCGATATAGCTCAATAAACCTATGGCATCTCTTATTAGCAGTACCTTTACTTCATTGTTATGTTCATCAACTGTTATTTTTTAAACTTATATCATATTGCATATTATACTGACATCGCCTCCAGTTATATTTCATCATCAGATCATACATTTCCGTCTCAAACGATGCAAATACAGCCGTGTCGTCTGCAAGGTTAAATATTTTCTGACCTCCCTGGTTAGTGCCAAATCTTCGAGAGACAGATAATGTATTCACCATAAATATTTAAAAGCAATGGGGAGATTAATAACTAAAAAAAAACCTTAGAGAACCCCAATATGAAACTTAAAGCAACTAAACGTTATTTCTATCGGCAACACAGCGCTACATCTAGGCTTATACTAGTCGCAGATTAGCCTAATCATATGAGAATGGACGCCACCTGTTCTAGCCATTCTTTTTTTCTTCTATTTGCCATTCAAAGTAAGTGCGAGGTTTCGAATTGATAATATGTAGCAGAACTTTACTAGCACGTGAAATTAAAGACAAGATTCTGAAATTGTTACAATTCCGCGCTGATCCCTTCTTATGTAGTAGCAATATAACTGAAATTGCCTATTCAGCTAGCCATTTCTCGGTTTTTCAGATAACATTGCAAAGATTATGCAATCTGTTTATCCCGTTATGCCCCAAGGCTTTTAGTGTTTCTGCTGCGATTTGACATGTCCCTGGGGCTTTATTCCTTTTCGGTTTGCTTAAGGCTAGTTCTATTTCTGACCGGAGACTAATACAGATCCTCACAGTACTCCCGCCATCTTTATACGACCTTGAGCATTTCATGTTAGTTAGATATTTCTCTGCATGGTATTCTATCTCAGTATATTTTTTCTCATGGTACTGATTTTTATCTCTAAGGTCTTGAATGTTCTTCCTTCTTCCTTCCTGTTTTTGTTTTTTTTTTCAAAATTCGTTTATAATGTGTAGCCACATTATAAACGAATTTTATTTAGACACACACACACAAATAGATTTTTTCCAGAGATATAATTATAATTCACCAATTTTTTGATACTTTATTTTTAAAAGGCAGACAGAATATGTCCACACACACAACAATATACAAAACTAGTCCGTAAGGTGAGCTGCAGTATTTACAGTCGTAAGACCTGAAGCGCGTGACTCTAAACATTTTAAAGTTTCGTTCGTTACGTCGTGAAAACCGCGCTGTTGCAGTCCTGACTCCACACTAGATCATGTGAATGCTAATAAAATACTTCATACGATGTTTTGATGAAGATAAAGATTGGTTTTATCATTCTATAACGTTAAAAACGTTATAGAATGTACGTTAAAAACGTTATAGAATGTAATAATGTAGAAATTTCCTAGGAAATGTATATAATTCCGAAGCTGTTTATATGTGTAAAACATTGTTTTAGTAGTAGTTTATGCAACTGTCGTATAATGAAGGGTATTAAAACTCGAGTGTGAGTTTATGAAACGAGCGAACGCGAGTTTCATAATAGTAACGAGTGTTTTAATACCCGTGTTATATGCAGTTGCATACACTACTTTATCTTCACTAATGCAATTAATCAATTAATCAAACATTGCGAAACATTAAATTCACGCATACATGTATTGTCACAGTGAACTTGCCGCCATTAAAATCTAACCAATGAGAGCGCAGCTGCAGCGCGCGCAGTGCCAATCAGGAGCGAGCGCGCGCTGTTAAGTATTTTGACATAAGGCTTGCCTACCAGCACAATGTTATAATGAGATTTTACGATATCGATTTGGATATTATAACATCATGTCAAATTGCTTCAATTGAGTTTTTTGTTGTCTGAGCTATAACAGTAGTTATTATAAGTCAAGTATTGAAAACATAAGTAGAATGTTACAACATTAGTGTAGATAAAAATTATTTAATACATACACATACATATCCTAGGAAATATATTCATTTCTTAGGAATTGTATAACATTCCAATATCGTATTAAGAAATGTATAAAAATAATACTTTCTGTATTTAAAAACGTTTTTATAAAGGGGATAATATTTTAATTGAGGCACTCGTTAAGTTAAGTCGTCGTTCATCAAGTAACACTCATAGCGTAAAATATAATATCTTCTTATTATCTTACTAATTAAAGAGTCAAAGTTAACCAACTATTATTTTTAACGTGCATTTATCGCAGAATCAACTTATAATTATAATGTTTATTAAATGTACTTTCATTTGCTAAGTAGTCAGTATCAGTATGTTATTTAGGGCAGTCTTTATATTCTTATTTTCAATTGTGTTTTCAAATCCATTGCCTTCATTTCATATTAGATTGTATGTATACAGTGGAATACATCAGAAGGATTCGATTGTTCGTTTATCCGTTTATAATATACTAGCTGTGCCCCGCGGTTTCACTTGCGTTTAATTTCTAAGAAATCCATATAAACTTCAACACCCTATTTCACCCCTTAGGGGTTGAATTTCTAAAAATCCTTTCTTAGCGGATGCCTACGTCATAACATCTAACTGCATGCCAAATTTCAGCTTGATCCGTCCAGTAGTTTATAATATACAACAATAATTGACTGCATTCACAGAGTAAAATCGAGTTGAAATTCCGCAACAATTTCGTTGTATTGCTATCATTATAATAATGCTATTAACTTATAAAATAAGTCTCAACGATACGATTAGTACGAATAATAGCAAACATAAAAGAACGGGAAATAAATAATATGAAAATGAGTGTTAGACAAGATAAACACATACTTACGTTTTGAAATATGTATGTGCTTATCCTATGTGCCCAAGTACACACGGTCTGATGTTTTAGGACAAGATCCAAAAGGCTTTATACACTACGAATAATGGAAATATTTGTAAAACCCTATAACTTAATATGAAAAGATGTTGAACAAAATGGGGAAAAATCAGGTGAGTGTTATTTAATGGAGTTTTACGGTTTCTTTAACATACAGCTGTTAATGTTTCATGCGGAACAATAGTTTAAAGTGAAAAGTAATGATAATAATAATAATATTGGTTGACTTTACACACGACGCTAGCCTAGTCCCGTGCTAAGTACCGTAAGGATTTTTGTTACGGGTACTAGACAACGGAAATATATTTAATATGTTTTATGAATCTAAGAAATGTTTATATATTTAAGATTTTTATTAAAGAAATACATACGAGTATAATACATAGATAAACATCCATTAACTAGGCGGGATTCTAGTCTGCGATCCCTGGCGTTATAAGCTCCGCTTATCCGAGCCCTACCACTGCACCAGCCTGGTCGTCAAGTGCAGCTTTACAAAGGCTCGCGACATTTCATACTTAATATAATTATTTAAACATATATGTGTGAAATTACTATGTACACCTACAAGTTTGACCGTAATGTGAATCACAAAATATGTAACTCGTTTTAGGATATTGTAAGGGCTTGCTTTGCTTACCCTAATAACCATAATTTATCATATTCACGATTATTTTGTTCACTATTCGCTTTCAATCGTACTTTAAGTTACTAAATAGAAACTGTTCTTTCTGCGGAAGTATATTATAAACCTTAAACTATAGAAAAATAAATATAAACTATCAACCAAAAAGTTGTTATTTTATACATTTTAAATTTTTTCAACCAAGCAAATACTTGAAATCATTGTAGCTATACTATATTTATTTTAAAAAAGGCTCTTTCGCTGTCTAGCTTTATAATTAATATATTTTTTGGTGGCATTAGATTTCTATACAAGTATATTTTTAATATTATTAAATTTAATTTATTTTAAAACCAGTTTCGGGCTTTGAAATAGCGCGATAAATTTATGTAAAATGTCCGCTTACGTTTAGTATTCTAGAAACAAAGTGGAGATACTAAATGCTAATTCACGGACCAGCTGCATCGAGTTCCACTCAGCTAACTCAAACTAGCCTGAACACTTGGTTCATTTGTTCTTCATTTAAAAGAAAAAAAATAATATTGCCAATGAAATTTAGTTTTATTTTACAGTCAACATTACATAGAATGCAAGATATAAATGGTGATACATTTTTGAACCACCGATGGTGGTTCCACAACTCATCTTTGAAACTGGCCTCAATCACATGTACCTACCTACTTTAACAAATACGTCGATTATACTTGGATATATAAACCGATGCATCCAAAACAAGTCTACATCTAATTGCGATTTTTGATAACACACATAAATTACGTGAGGAATTGAACACAGTCAGCTTTACACCTCAATGTTCACATGTGCACACATAGATACACAATGTTTTGAAAGAATGTGCTCAATTATTGCCGAACTTTCAATTCACAGATGATACTATAAACGCTTCCACCTAGTCTTAAAATATCATAGACAAGTTTCTTGTCTAATAAGTTTACAGAACTCATATTGTCATTTAAAATGTAGATGGCGGTGTCATCTTCGACTCATAGATTGCAAACAGATGCGTAGACAATTGAATGATGATATAAATTGATAAATTCCTTACCATCATAACGTAGCTGTAATACAGTTATAATTCGCGCCCATTCTCAGTTTCCAAAGGTCCAGTAGAGGGGGGAGTAAATGATGGCAACGGATCTCCATGAATTACTATTTGGGTGTCATCAAGAGGATCCTACCGCACATTAGCCATTATACTTTAAAAATTCCCCGAACCCCAGATAGCTAGTATGTTTCTGATTTATGAGTTGCGACCATTAAATTTACACGGAGGAACGCCGCATAAACAAATTTATTTTGCTGTAGTAAAAACAATTTATTATCTGAACAGAATGGTTTTTGTCGTTGTTTGGTAATTTGTATATCACCGATGTGAAGGTGTTTTTATTGATCAAGATCGAAGATTATTATAACGTAAAAGTCAATAAAATTTGTAAAATAAATGTAAAATTTTTGCAATGAAATGCAGCATTTGTTATAAGAGCAGAAATTGAGAGAATTATTTTTCGTTTACCGGACTGGCTCGTGAAATCAATGACCCTGCTGTTTGCTTCGTCTTCGAATCAGTCAAAGAAGAGGAAGAGCTAATTCTGCATTGCTGCCAAATAGGGTACGATCGGCGTTACGTATTGTTGGCATCCACCAAACGTTTTCAATTGGTTGTTTATATAAAATTGCAGATGAGGAAATACTCTGTTAAATGAGGCAATAAACATCAGCAGATTTTTGCTAGAAATTTTCGAGAGACTAAATCTTAACCAATGTTGAATTGCACTAGAAGATAAATACAACTACTTGTATATTTATTTACTTTATTTAAACTTGGCTAGATTTGTGCAGCTCGGGAGCTGTTCATTAATCTTTATAAATAAAACGTTGAAGAAACAAGTGAATTCATGTTAGTTACGTTATTTTAGCACAAAAATGTTTGTACTATGAATGTTTTCATGACTCTATTAAGAATTCTTTGAGCACTTTTTAACAGGGCTATTTTATCTCGCAATATTCTTAGCTTAAATTCACTGTATGACTTCGTTCGAACAAAGAAACTCGTTCTCGTTGAAGAAGTAATGAGTTGATCACATACCCAGCAAGGTTCTACGTAGCCAGTAAGTACCCAGTACCCAGTAAGGTGAAGGCTGATCTCAGGAAGAGGAAGTGATATCATTTTATACATATACTGCACCTCTTCTATATTGAAATTGGACCTACTGGTATCCTATTTGGGCTATCGTGCGTATCGTATCATACTTGTTTTCGGCTATTACTCATGTGGATAGACATGCCACAGGAATGCCACAGAAATGGCACAGGAATACCACAAACACATGAACATGAAGGACATGCAATGAAAAAAGTATCTATAAATAAATTTTGGAGGAGTTATCAATCGGTTGTGTCAGTTGTGGCATTTGTTTTTCAATACGTGTTTTGAGTGGTAGGGTATTTGTTTTAAATAATTCTGTTACAATCTATAGATTTCAAAAATCGTTCAATAAGATAAGAATAAACTCCATTTTAAATTCTCTCATACTTGGGTGCATTAACTTACCACGTATCTAAGTATTATATATCTATTGTAAGCGATTTCTTTCTTTCTTTTACGCAGGAAATCCACTCAATGAAACGAATTACGTAGTTTGGCTGATAATAAAATTAAAAAAAATAAATCAGTACAGGCTGTTTCGGAATCATTATTAAAAAATCAAAGGATTTAAATGTAAATGTTATTATTGTAATGTACAATTATTATATAAAGTAATCAATCACGGTCAGTTCATTATACATAAATAAAAATTCTTATTACTTAGGTAACATTTTTATACAATTCCACGCATATAAACGTTTTATATAAAAAGTAATTCCCAGCATCAACATAATCTAAATCACCATAATCTTCATCCAGTTAATAGATTAATGGGATGTTGCAATGGGATATAATATTATCATAATTTATTAATTAAATGAAACTTCATGTAGATTTTATTGAGTGTAACCATAATATTCGTTATTCACCGCCGTGATCGTGGTAGTAGATTTAATTTGTATCAAATTATTCATGAAATGCATTCCGAAATATTCTATTTAACATACAATGATAAATAATATCATGATATCATAATGATTAAATCATGAATGCGAAACTGTTAATATGTGTATTGCAATTATGAAGTTAATAGTTTCATCAGGGAATACAGTATCTGACTCTTTCGGCCAATGACAGTAACGACACCCATATACTTACATCAACTGTTATGCAGATGGGTTACTCTCCTTCATTTCTTCTATCTCATGCGCCACCGGAAAATCAGAAATCCTACGAAACTCGACGAAACATTTGTCACTTTGGGATAATATCAAGACTGAGAAAAAACTTCAAATTAAGAAACAATATATCAACAAAACATAATATATGTAGCATGTTAGTAAAATTACAAAAAAGAGAAAATGCTACAAACGAGCACTCATTTCTTTAAGTGTAACAAAATGTGAAATCTAACAAAATCTTTGAGCTCAGGATTAACGAAACTCATTATAACGATCTCCTCCCTAGAACAAATAAAAATTGTTCTGCCTTAGGGCCGGTGCACACTGACATTAAAGAGATAATTATTTAGAATTTAGATATTTAGAACGTTATGTTTGATATTTATATGTATGTTTCGTTACGTTCAGATTAAAAAAATAAAGTAAATTTATGAAAATCGCTAGTTTTTAGCAAGTTCCAGTAGCATTTACTAAAATGTTCCTCAAACATTTAGTTTTGTATACTTTATCCCTATAAAGTAAACAAAGCTCTATTTTAGGAACGTTAAGGTTAACAACCTTAACGCACCTCGAAAAGAAAAAAGCGTAATCCTCGTAGGATAACTTTGTTTTCCGTCTATCTGTCTGTCCTTTTTGCTCGTCTGTATTTCCATCAAGTGCCAATTCTCTAGAATAAGTGAGCTGAAATTTACTGCAAGTACTAACACGTGCAAAATATGAACGACAGCATACATATTTTCAAGTCAATAAGATCAAAAGAGAGAATCAAAAAATTTGTTAAAAGTAATTATAGTGAATAATGGAATAAATCTTTGATTTTATACACGTGTATATAATCAAAGGGAATAAATACTAAAATCAGTTAATTTTTATTCAGATCCGTTTGCATAAAAAATGAGTAATTTAAATTTGTGTCTACATCAAATCCAATCCAACAGAAATAGCACGTGAAAATAAAAACTAAGTAAAAAAAACGAAAACTAAACTAACATAAATATAAACAAGGCTAGCCACTTCCAACATTAAAATGTATCCTGCATTTTATTCAAACGAGTTTTGTCTAAACTTTGAAAATACGTATTTCTATTTATGTTAGTTATTGTAAATTGGATGACACTTCAAAAATATTATGAGATGATCTCATTTACTAGCTTTTATTTAGCTTCATCTGTACCGATGTTTTCTATAATGGGAGTTTACAAATTAAATTTGATTCATTTCTCAGTTATCGATAATATAATCTCAATAAGTTATCGAAATATTTCATGCATGTGTAAGTAAATGGATGGAAATGCAAAATTTTTACTTTATAAATCCGATCTGATGGTGGTCATGGAAGGTACTCTATACACATACATAATCCTTCATCATAAAATATAAAAACCTCGTTTGTGCGTGGGCTCTTTAAATTTTTATTAGCAAGGTCTTCAGACCATGATAACATACAAGAACTTATTTAAGATATTGAAACTTGAAGTTAATCGTGGAACCTCTGTAATAAAATATCGTAACCCATCGTGCGTGGGTCCCATTAACGTATCTTTATAAGGACTTTAGCCATGATTACACTTTTTTGCTCCATAATTTATTTTTGTAAAGACTCTGCGTCAATTTCAATAAAAACTTTTATATAAAAACACATTTTTATAATTGACTTTTTATTAATACTTCACACAGCAGCTACAGCTTTTATTATTAAACTTTTGCTATCATTTTTGATGATATTGATTTCATTACCACCGGTTATGTTTTTTATCATCAGGCTCTATTACATGTGCCATTCATTGTAAAGTTTAAGCTTATCAAGGCTTCGAGTAGGACTATAAGGGCTTAATGGCTACGTCGTCATCTGGAGCAACGCATCGAAAGTGGCTCTCAAGGCACATTTCGCCTACGCCTTCGCTACGTCCAGACTAATCGCCAATGATTCGACCTCCCACCGGTGAGTAAGCCACCAGCCGAGCAAACCTGACGGAACCGTACAGGAGGTCATTAAAAGTAGATTGTAATACTCCAAGTAACGCAGGAGATAGCAGTTGATTATAGATTTCATGATCTTGAAGAGGAGTTATAGCTATATATCAGTAAATGGATGGACCTGAGCAATTCTATTTTTAGTTACTAGATGCAGCAACACTATCTGCCATGCTTTTGGTACGACGCCAATTGAATAAGACATTCGGAAAAGACGAGTTAAGACCGGTGCCACCCCTGGAGAATAAGCACATTCGGTGGTATTCCACACGGAGGTCAAAGGGACGTCATTCCATATTGACGTCAAGGAAGAAAAGTGCTTTTTGCACGGCGCCTTGCCGGACCTTGATATACAGCAAGGAGATTTTACACCGATGATCATCCAGTGTCGAGTTGGACTCGAAAAGATAGCCTAAAAGATTTACCTTTGCCTCATGGACCATGGCGAGTTATCACATCTATGCAGGAAACTGAGGGAAGGGAAGCTAACATTTCCTTAGACTACCTTGACAAGCGACCAGAATGCACGTATTTCCGAAAAAAAGCGAGCTAATTTAAATAATAATAATAAAAATAATGTACCTCTCACTTAATACCATCATAAAGTACGCAGAGTGACATTTCGTGCTCAATCTCTGTTTCTATTGATCTTTTGGAGTAGCGAGTAAAGGCAGGCAATGGATTTGCGTTTTAATTATGCAGTTATCTCTGGGCATTTGCATTCATTAAAAGAATCCGACTGCACATTTTGCCCCTGTTACTTTAACAATACGACAAAGCATTCTTAGGATTTCCCCAGGAGAAATAAATCAATATTGTGCGAATCCGAGGTGGCTAGCATGTTTCTGATTTATGAATTGCGACCATTAAATTTACAGAGAGGAACGCCGCATAAACAAATTCATTTTGCTGTAGTAAAAACAATTTATTATCTGCACAGAATGGTTTTATGTGCGGTAATTTGTCGATACCCGATGTGAAAGTGTTTTTATTGATCAAGCTGTTACAACATAGGTAAACATCAATAAAATTTATAGAAATATGTTACTTTTGTTTTTTTTTTGCTTAGCGCTAAATTAATTTACAGGTTCGCTTAGACCGGCCAGGTTATATGGACACTAATGATAACCCCCCTCCCCCCTACCTATGATAATAAATTGAAGATAAAAATACATTAGAAAGAAGTAATAAAAACAAAAATTTTGCTGGTTTGTACTAAAAACTTTCGTACAAGTAAAGTCAAATAACAATCTTAACCAATGTTGAATTGTACAAGATGAAGATAAATACAACTACTTGTATATTTACTTACTTAATTTAAACTTGGCTAGATTTGTTGTGCAGTCCGGAAGTAGTCCTGTTCATTAATCTTTGTATTTACAAAGTTGAAGAAAGAAGTAAATTTGTGTTAGTTACGCTATTTTAGCACAAAAATGTTTGTATTATGAACATTTTTATGATTTTATTAAAAGACTTCGTTCCTATCGAACAAAGAAACTAGTTGTCGTTAAAGAAGTAATGAGTTGATCACACACCTACCTAGCAAGATTCGACAGTGAAGGCTGCTCTCAGAAAGACGATGTGATGTATTATTTATTGTAATTAAAGTATACCGATATCGCTATCATGATATAATATTGGCGTTTGGTTATCTTTATGTACATTGTACAGGTATACAGGTTAAGTCGACCCTTTAAGAGGTTATAGTTTGCATAATTTCTGACTAAATTCACTATGAAACACCATATCCGAAAACGAACGACTTCGAGATATGGATTTTTTGTTCTTTAAAAATCCCGTCTTTTTTTCTATTACTTTATTTTAAATAAGTGAAGTATATAGAAGTATATTATATAAGTGAGATAGATCATGGAAATCGATTTATTTAATATTGTATGTTTAATCTTATTTTTCGTATGTAGCTGTCGTATTGTATATTTGCTCCTCCGCATATTGCAATTTATTTGTTAGCTTGTGTTTGCCGCCCACTACCACCAAAATAACATAAAATAATTCAGACGTTTCTGAAAATCGGTGTTAGGGTTTATTTTCTTTTTATCCTACCAGAAGCCGAGGATCTGCCTTTTTGTATGGCTCACTGCCGCCCAAATTTTTTATTAACAATATTATGTACATTTTATAAAACTATCTTAATTTTAAACTACTATTTTTGTTTATTGCATATTTTGTAACTGTGTAGTCATGTATTGTTGTGTTACTATACTGATTACTTAAATGTTCTGCACTGTGTTACACTAGGAATAAATGTATATTATTATTATTATTAATTATCTCGATTCGTATTCTGTTCGAAAGGTCGCAAAGGATGAAATGTCACTTAAGAACAAAACAATAGGTATTTTCTTCTAATGCTGCAGAATACATTTTTTAACTTTTAAGTCAATCTTATTTAATATGCCATGGTTAATAAAGTACAAATAATCAAACAACAAAAGTCCTAAATCTTTATGATGGAGCCCTTTTACGAATCTAGAATAATATATTTATTTACTACAAAACAATTTGTTCATGATGATAAAATTGAATTAAAATATAGCCTATTTTTCAGATGAACCAATTACACACGTAGTTATGCAAAATTTCTTCAAAATCCGTTCAGTAGTCTCGCTGTCCTTAGCGAGGAAACGCCGTGACGTAAGATTTATATATGTATCATCATCATCAGCCTATAGCAGTCCACTGTTGGACATAGGCCTCTCCCATAGCACGCCACTGGCTTCGATCTTCGGCTAATCTTTCCCACTTCCTGCCCACAGGTTTGCGTATGTCGTCACTCCACTCAAGTCACAGGGCGTCCTACATAACGTTTGCCGGTACGCGGTCTCCACTCTTGAACCAGTCGACCCCAACGATCATCGCTTCTGCGGCAGATATGACCGGCCCACTGCCACTTCAGCTTGCTAATCCGAGTAGCTATGTTGGTTACCCTAGTTCTCTGGCGAATTACTTCGTTTCGGATTTGATCCCTCAGAAAAACACCGAGCATAGCTCTCTCCATAGCACGCTGAGCAACTTTAAATTGGTGGAGCAGTCGGGCCGTGAGTGCCCACGTTTCGGCTCCGTAGGTCATGACTGGTAGGACGCATTGGCTGAAGACTTTAGTCTTCAGTCATTGTGGGATGGGCGACGAGAAGACCCGGCGTAGTTTGCAAAATGCAGCCTAGCCTAACTGAATTCTTCTCTGGACTTCCTTCTCTAAGCTATTTTTACCTAGTTGGAGCATTTGCCCTAGGTAAACATATTGTTGAACAGCCTCGAGTTGGAGTCCATGTACAACGACTGGCTCCGGAATAACGTGCTCGTTATACATGAATTTGGTTTTATCCAAATTAATTCGAAGGCCTATACGAAGAGAAGAATCAGCCGGGGCATTCAGCGTCTGTTGTAGATCCTGCAGCGTTTAGGCCATAACGACTACGTCGTCTGCAAATCGCAGGTGAGAGATGTACTTGCCGTTAATATTGATGCCGCAGTCTTTCCAGTCCAACGTCTTGAACATATCCTCTAGATCGTTAGCGAACAGTTTCGGGGATATAACATCCCCCTGTCTTACGCCTCGTCGTAGGTTGACATCTTCAGAACGCTGACCCTGTACTTCTACGGTCATGGTTGCGGCATTATAAAGAAATCTCATCACCTCGATATATCGCCAGTCTACTTGGCAACGCTGCAAGGAATCCTGAACGGACCAGGTTTCGATGGAATCAAAGGCTTTCTCATAGTTCACAAACGCTAGACATAAGGGCTGATGGCTTCGGTCTTCTGTACAATCTGCCGCAGCGTGTGGATGTGGTCTATGGTGCTGTAGCCGCTTAGAAACCCGGCCTGGTCCGGTGGCTGGTATTCGTCGAGTCTTCGACCCTGGAAAACAACTTATAGACATGACTCAGAAGCGAAATAGGGCGGTAGTTTTTCAGCAAAGTATTGTCTCCTTTTTTGAAAAATAAAACCACCACGCTTCTGTTCCACGCCTTTGGAGTTCTCCCGGAAAAAAAAACGGCATTAAAGAGCTCTTGGACCTCCTTCGAGACTGGAACTCCTCCAGCCTTTAAGAGCTCAGTAGTAATTCCGTCCTCTCCCGGGTCTTTTCCATTTTTAAGTTGTTTAAGGGCTAACACGATCTCATTTCGGCTGATTACAGGCAGGTCTTCTGTGAGATGGTGGGTAAGTGTGGCTCTATTGACCTCAGTACCGGGTTCGGGCCTGGAAGTCGTAGTAGCGTAGAGTTTGCCATAGAAGTCTTTAATTTCCGCAAGAATTTCCGACTTAGACGTGACGACATTCCCGTAGATGTTGTCAGCTTTGCTAGGTGGCTTCTACTCAGAGGCTGGACGAACACTTTCGACCCCCGATTTTGCTCTATCGATTTTATAATCGAGAGCGTGTTGCATGATCAGAGATCGCGTCGCACAAGCTTCCTAAGGGTTTTGTTGCGAGCCTGGCTTACCGACGAAGCTGACGATGGGTCTGTGCGTCTCTCTTCTATAAGTCGGAGCGTCTCTTCGGAAAGTTTGGACTTTTTGCCCGTACGCTTACCCTGGCAGAACTTCATCCCTTCTTCCCTGAGGTTTTCCACCACACTTTCGAGTTTCTGGTCTATGTCGTCTGTGGTTTCCAAGACAGCGAATTGATTTTCCAACTTTAACTGGAATTGTTCGGAGCCAACAATGCTTTGAAGTAGATTTGGTCGGAGTGTAGACTTCAACAAACGGTTACGTTCGGTATTCAACTCGATACTCAGAGTGTCTCGTAGGAGTCGGTGATCGCTTCCGGTTTTAAGCCTATTGCTCACTGTGACATCTCTGAATATTCGCGGTTTGTCCTTTATGATGAAATCTATCTCGTTTTTGGTCACAATGTCAGGGCTTTGCCATGTCCACTTCCTTTGGGGCTTTTTCCCCAAAGGAAGTGGACATGGCAAAGCCCTGTATAACCTTGAGGCTATACCTCTCGATCAGTTTAATTATGAGGTACGCAACTCTAGTAGACACACTGGACATTTCTACTATATTGTCACGGAGAGCCCTGTTAACAAGGAACCCGGTACCACCTTGCGACGGCTGATTTCCGTCTCGGAAGTACATTGTATGGCCCGATGCGAGAGTTATGGTCTCCTCGCCCTTTCTTCGAACTTCACATGGCCCCAGAATATGCCACTTAATGTGCTTCAGCTCCTCTTCTAGCTCGATCAGCGTGCGTCCATTGTACGTCGCCAAGATCAGTTGGTGGTTATGGTGGCCTGCCGTAACCCGGGGATTCTTAGCACCCCCTCGACCTTCACCCTGACCGCCACCTTGGCCAGGTATAGCCAAACTACCGGAAACTGGGGGCCGTGTTGTAGTGGTGTTATTCATTATTAAGTGAGGTGAATAGACATTTAACCCATCACGCTTGTCTAATGCGGGTTGACGGGTGTGCAGTAAGTCAGCTGACTAGGCCTATGGGCCCTACCGCTGGTATCTAAAATACTCCTCCGCTGCCGCCCTTAGCCAACATCCTGCACTGATGCTGACTGTTCGACATTGGCCTCGTAAAGACTCCTGCCCATGAGCCCAATGTAGCTTAATGCTGTTTGGTCGGGGACTGCCCAAGTAGCTGATGGTAATATCTTACCATCGTTCCGCCACCTGTGGACCCCAGTAGTGGCCACAACTAGCCCTACCCACAACTAGCCCTACCTACCTATATATGTATAAGATTACCTATCACTTATAAATATTAGATAAGCACGAACGTAGACCCCTTGCACGATGAAGACCGGTTTCTAGCGGGGAACCGGCCAGTCGCCGATGTATCCTGTCGCTCACAGATCCGGGACACTCCATCATGGCGGCCGAAGGCTCTAGCAGTGGTTTTTAGTCGGTAGTGGTACTCTTGTGCCGAGTCCGACACACCCTGCCGGTTCACACAAGGCCGGTTGGACGGTGCATTAATGCATTTTCCCTGCGAAAAAAAAAAGAAAAAAAACCACGAACGTAGACAAAATATTTATTTAATAAAGTATATAAATAAAATAAATTAATGTCAAAGCGAAGAAAGCATTTGAAAAAATATATAAACATAAGATTCATCACCTAATTGATATTTCCGTTTGAACAACATGTATGTTATCAACAACACTAATTATATATTACATAAGACGCTTGGTACATTGTCTGGCATATATGCAACATGACTTATGAAAACTAACACCACAGCCTGTCTGGTATATTCGCGTCCAACTTCGCCCACTTCGATCAAAGCTCCGTCGTCTTGAATTGTGTTTCAACACAACAACTTTGTACCAACTTTGCCGTTATATTGTGAAGTTGTATTAAGTCATGAAATACACGTTACACATGCATTAGTTTTCAAATGTTGTTCGTGACTGCAGATTACACGTAGTGTTCGATGGGTCGACTTGAAACTTTGATAGAAAGAAGTTGCATAGGCTACTCGATATTATATAATAATAGCCGATCTTCGCGGTTTACCCGTGAAATTATCGATCAGCTTCCCTGCGAGTCTTAAATAAAAAGAGAAAGCAATGCTTATTTCTGAATAGTATCGATTGATCGGAGACGTTAACGCAGCTACTTATTTAGGGGGGTTTTCCCATAAACTCCTCTTGACGAACGTATTGGGGATCAATAGTGGGGCAAGCACTTGACGTGGGGACGCTGCTGCCCGGCCGATTTATATTCCGTCCTACTATGAGCAGTTTGACCGCCGTTCATCGGTCGACTGATTGAGGTGATGGCGAATGCGACACAACGGACGCTGGGGACGTCACTTCCTGACGCATTCCACATTAAGACCGTTGTCCCGTCTTGGTCATCCTATCTCAAGTGATCCGTCGCGCTCAGTTTATAACGACGGTTTTCTCATCTAAAGACTAGGATTGAACCGGTAGTAGAATATACAGGCAATGCATTTAATACATACTAAATGCAAGCCCATAAACTATTTACGTAAAAAGCGATTCTAGCGTCAACATAATCTAAAATTCATCCAATTAAAAGAATAATCGGATGGCGATGCAATAATTGCATCCCATTATTGGATACACCATAATTTATTAATTAGATGTAAATTAATGAGGATTTTATTGTGTGAAACCATAATGTTTGTTTGTTTTCAATCACCGCCGGGTGTTACACTAGCCTAAACCTAGTATATAAGTGTGCCCTCACCTTAACCTCATATTAAATATTATATTAATTATATTAGAAACCCAGTGTGCATACAGCCTTATTTCACTGTGCCGCACACGGTGGAAGATTTCAACATCATTTCGGCGGAAACATCGAAGACAGCAGAAAACGACCACCTCATCGGTGGCCGACCCGTGTAACCCATTCATTAACTTCACATCAGTTAGGGATCACTCCTTTAGTTATAATTTAATTGTAATAATTATTTAATAAAGTATATTATAAGTAAGTTGCCTTTTTTTTGGCATCTGCGGCTGCAACAATCTTAACTCGGGTATAAATTTATTTTGTATCGAATTATTCATGTTAGGTATTCCAAAATATTATAATAAACATTATTATCATATCTTAAAGATTAGACTGATGATTGACTGCCTCGTGGTCTAGTGGTAAGCGTGTTCAACCACAGACGTGAGGTACCGGGTTCAAATTGTTATTGCAATAACAATTTTTCAATTTTCAATAACAGTCCGGAGTCAGGAAGTTGGCGGGGGTACACTCCCGTGCCTCGGAGAGCACGTTTAGCCGTCATTCCTACGCCTGATTTCTCTCCGGTTGTGTCGAACTGCCGTATTCCGATAGGACGGCATGCCGTCCTATCGGAATACGAGAATGAAGGAATAGAGAGTGCACTTCTATCTGCACTCTGCGCGCACACTTGTGCACTATAATATATCCTGCGCAAATGGCTCGTCTATATAGACGGCCGCCGTAGCCGAAATCGGCTAGGGCGACATTATTATTATTATTATTATTATTAATGATTAGATCATGAATGCGAAACTGTTAATCTGTTTATTAAATTAAATATGAAGTTTAATGGGGAAAAAGAAAAGAGCTTATTCTTTCCTCAAAGGTCGGCAACGCATCTGTTAGACCTCTGGTGTTACATGGGTGTTACGGATGCCTGTGGGCGTTGGTGTTCACTTTACATCAGGTGACCTAACTGCTCGTTTGCCTCCTATGCTATAAAAAAAAAGGTCCGGGTCTTTTGACCACTAATGACACCCATACACAACAGCATATTTGTTATGCAGACGCGTCACCTTCCTTTCTCTCATCTTGTGGGCCACCGGAAACTCACAAATCTCAAGTCTCTCGCAAGACTTACGAAACGAGTCAAAATATCTGTCATTTTGCAACAATATAATCAGAGTACACTCTTCAGTTACTAGAAAACGATTTTATGTCTGATTTTGTACCAACCAAGTACCTAATAAGGTCAGCCTCTTACATTTTTATTTATTATTTTGCGTTTTAAACCTACTTTACTATAAAGATTGTGTACGAAAAGTAATGTATCATAGTTGTAAAATAAACAGATCATTCGCAAATGTTCTTAGGTTTCCTTAGGAGAAAAATATAGATTTTATTTACGTGACCGGAGTAAAAATCGCGCGATTGTAGAAGCAGGTCAACGTGTTTTTTGTTAAACACTCCTGATTGTGCCGTTTTATTTTAACATAAAACCAACTCATTTGTTTTTAAGTGTACATTTATGTAACGAGAAATGTTTTTTCACTCAGATAGGCTTGTGTGAATTCGCCTCCGGGGCTTCTTGTTCAAGTGGAACCAAAATTAAGCCGTATATATTCGCGTCATTAAAAAAATATTTTATCTCTGCTATATACCAGTGTTTTTTTAAACAAATCTTGAACATTTTAGATGCTTTATAGTTAAGTTACTTTCAGTTATATCACTTAATTACTTTCACTTATAATACGTATATGGCAGTATATTGGGATAGACTTGATTGTTTGAATATTACTTTAAACAATCTCTGAATATAATGGACTTGAAAAATCTTATCGTCGTCGTTATTGGTCGAAGCGCTGCAGGATCTACAACAGATGCTGAATGACCTGCCTAATTCTTCTCTTCTCATAGTTCTTCGAATGATCTTGATAAAACCAAATACATGTATAACGTGTATCTTATATATAAATGTGTCAAATGCATGGTAGTGTGTGTAAAGTTTTATTTGATTAAAGTATTTTGTAAACATTATTAATTTTGCCAATGCCAAATTTCATACTCCAGCGTCCGCGCAATTTTCGTAAAAATGTTCTTAAAATTTTTGCTTCACGTATAAATATAAAAATAACTTGTCCTTGCTGTCATTTACAGGTATTAATGCAGTTATGTAGAAAGGAGCATCTAGGGATACAGCAAAGTTAAAGATAAAGCTATTTTCTACCTACTTAGCCTTCCGGTAAACTCAAGATTAATAAAATAAAACTGTCAAAACAAATTTTAGAACTAAAACCCCTAGTTAGTTAGCGTACTGCAAAACTATAATTTTGTGTAAGAAATTATAGAATGAACTTGTAAGTTACTGTATTTGCTCTGATCGCTTTGTTTGACAGCTTTTAGTACCGAACAAGTGACAAACTAGCGTCTCCGCAGACAAATCAAACAAGTTCATACAGAAATTTTAGATCGCAAGTGATACAAAGTCGTCACAATTTTCATTTTCAGAACAACAGCTGTGCTTCGGCGACTTTACAACTTCGTGTCCGATTTTTTTAACAGTAAGTTCGGTACTTCTGTGTTTTATTGTATTCGAAAGCAGGATCCTCGTCTTTTTTAAAAGATTTGATTTAAAATATTTCTCAACTATGATAATAACTGCTTAAAAGTAGCAATAATCAAGGAATATATCCAAACACGACATATTTTTTTTAATTTTTATTTATGAATATTAGTAAGATATATCGTCGAAATGATCTAAAAACCAAGATATTATGTTCTGTAAAAAATAATATAAATACCTAATATCACAGCTTTTAGCTACCTTAAAGATAAAACTACATTCAACAAATTGAGAGAAAGAAATCAAAATCTGTAAGATCGGCGGCGTTTTAGTGATGCGGGCACATCAATATCTGTCAATAAGCCAGATACCTCACCTAATCGTTTTATCGCTTTCTGTAGTGATCGCGCCATATACCTAGATGTAATGAAACTCGGCATCCTTTATTTCGTTCAAATATGAACATGAACATTTTTATAAACAGCTGGCCGGAAATATCTAAATATACTGCAATAAAATCACTTAAAATGAAAGAGCTTTATCATTTCTTTTAAGTGTATTCGATATTGTTTTTAATACGAGTTTGTTCACTCTCATTAAATAAAAGTAATGTTTGTAAGCGACACAGAAATCACTTCGCATGCGTGACATTCAATCAGTCAAGCCGACAGCGTATATAGATACACTTGCTTAATAATTACTTACTTATTATTACAATATCTGCCTGCTACTTCTGGTATCTGGTACTTCGCTTCGCCTTGAATAATTACGTGAGCTCCTTGTTGCAGTAAAATTACATGACACGCTCCTTAGAGAAATGCATCTTCGTACGTGACTTTATAACTCTGAAAGGACGCTGAGTCTAAGAATTTTCGCACATTCTGGGTGCACCTTGCATTTGTTTTAAGATTTTTCAGGCATTTAATAGGGTAAAAGACCGATAGTTGCCGCGGTTTCAAATGCCCTATGTTAGGCTTGTGGACAGTGTTAGTTTTTGATCATAATCAAGTGTCCCCCGCGCAGGTCTAAGTGCCGCAAAAACCTTTAAAGTGTTGTTTGCACCCACATGTTTTATGCATGTGAGCAAAAATCTTCCGCGGCGGCCGCGGCACTTGGAAGAGCGTCAGAATTATCTCTGTTAAATATTTTTATTATTGATTACGGTTTCAGTAATATTTTTGTTCCTTTGCATGCATTTGTGTTTATATTGCACTATTTAATAGGTTTTAATGTTAATTATTTTTATATTTATTTTGTAAATAAAAAGGGCTAGTATCCGTCTCAAAAGGATAGTTGCCTCACTTTTTTCTGTGGATATACCTTATCTTTAAGCTAAATAAAAACATTTTATTAAAAGTTTACATGTTCACTAATATCAAAAATAAAACAACAACAAGTACAAAATAAAGGATCTCTGTAAATTTAACTCAATCGATGCTAATGCCAAAGTTAACTGTCATACTGTTCTATCTTAAAAATCAATAATAATATTTCAGTTTTGCAATAAGGACCGGTTGACGAGGACAATTTGTGGAGCCCATATTGTTTATTTTTAATTTTAATCAATTTTTTTTCTTTTAACCAGTCACTATTGACAAATCATCATGTCAAGTTACAGCGTCGAGCAACGCGTGAAAATGATTTAAACTTGATTTAAAAAAAAACTTAAGTATCAAAATAAGTATTCTGAACCACATGTGATGCCATCTAGGCGTGTTCAGCATAATAATTATTGTAATACCGGTGTGGACCGCTAGAGGCGGTTCGGTCGCTGTTTGCCGGGCGCGTTGTTCGACGCGTGAGTTTTAAGCGCGGCCATTGTTGTTGAATCTCTTGAGAGATCGGCGCGTAGTTAATTGTTTACGCCCTTTTGTTTTACGCCTTGTTTGATGCCGCTGAGATCGGACGCGTACATAATTTGAGACTTGAGGTTATGATTGCTAATTTAAGTTAAGTGTTGGTGCTGAAAGCGTCGTCGTTCCGTACTTCTTCGAAAATGATACAGAGATCGCTATATCGACCCCTCCTAAATGGAAAACCCTTCATTATGGATACCTAATTTTGGAATCTACATTAATTGTTATAATTTTATAATTATAATTTAACTTTAATTATTACTTAATAAAATATGGGAAAAAATAATAAAAACAAAATAAATATAGTAATATATAATACAAGTTTATTTCTATTTGAGAAAAATATAGACAGGCATTATATTCTAACGTGAGGCGAGTATCACCCGAAGCATTTTTAACGTTAGGCTACTTTCCACACTGGAAGGCAACTTCTTCTTTAGAGATCAAATAAAACAGGATTTACTCAAAATATATCAATTTTTATATTTAAAAAATAGGCTACGAAACGAAGCACATTTTTAAAAAATGGGGCAACTATCCATATTTTACCCTAGTTGAAAGCAATTCTGCTGGACCAGAGTATCCGAAATCTTTAAATGGCTATCTATAATAATAATATTTTTATTCCTTATAAATCCAAAAAAAGATTCAATTTTATTATTATATCTGTGATTAAACTATTATCAACGTGTCATCAATAAAAATGTGTGTGGGCGCCTTAAAATATTATTTTCCAAATAGCCTTAGATGTTTTTATATTGTTTTATTATTTCAAACTTAATTAAAAAATCTTAAGCAACCAAGTACTAAGGTATCATGCTAAGAGCCTAATTTTAACTTGAATTAAGAATAGTTGTGCTATAATATCACTTTTTAGTGAGGTTTTTAGGAGCTACCTTTTGCATTGCAACAAAATGAAGAGAGATTCGGAATGCGAGATTTAGATGGTCCTAATGGTTTGTAGATGTTTTATGCTTTTTAGGGTTCCGTATCTCAAAGAGAAAAAACGAAACCCTTATAGGATCGCTTTGTTGTCCGTCTGTCTGTACGTCCGTCAAGACCTTTTTCTCTAAAACGCGAGAAGGGATTAAGCTGAAATTTTAGTCAAATACGGAAGTCCGTTACGTCTTGATGCCTTAAAAAAATCACACTTCTAAGTTAACGCAATAAAAAGTTCTAGCCAATTATGCACAAATTTTGTATAAAAACGTACTTTGTCGAAAACCAAAAAATTATCGGATACTTTCCGTTGACCTGGAGTTGTGAAATTTGGCAAGAAGTAAGAACTTACAGCACATATATAAAAATAAAACTGAAAACTAGCAAATTATATGTAGATCATTGGAAAAATCATTATCAAGTTATAACTGTAATAGTAGGTAACGCCTGCTAAATGTGTGTGAGCAATCGCTTATATACGTCTGTCAACTTAAACACGGCAGGCGTAAAGTTATAATAATAAAAACTATGCATTACGTTTGGATTACGGAACCCTCGGTGTGCGAGTGGGACTCGCACTTGACCAGTTTTTATTTGGACCGACGCTTATAATTGATACTTGTCTTCCCTATCTCCTCTACGGACCACCGCACCAAAAATGCGAAATTGTCGTGCGACCTACTTACTTTTAGATGATAAATATTTGCAATACAAGTGGCATCTATGTGTCTTTATTAGTGCGTCGCCTGTACTCCCTCATTAGAATCTCGCGCTGTTTCTAATTATTCCACCGCTGGCGGGGCAGAGAAAAATTAAATGACCGCTGGAAATTACTATAACGTTGCAACCATTTACTTTTACTACAAAAGTATTTTTGAAGCATTATTTCTATAATAATATGAATAGTAGGTAGTCCTTACAAGCCATCTACTGGCGTACATATCGGCTGCTCTTTCAGTAGGAGTAGTATTTTTCTTTCATATACGTTTTGAAATCATTTTCTTAACCAATTAATAATAGACCTATGTCTTTTAGAATCGCTCGCATTTTTCTTTCTTTTCTTTTGTTCAAGTCGTCGTGTAACTAAGTCTATTAATCTATTTGACTAGAGTAGAGTAATAAAATACTATAATAACAATAAAAACTATAGTAATAAAATGGTTTTTATGGAACCAATATCTTTTAAAGTGTAATATCTAAATCTAAGCTAAATATATACATAAATAACATGTAAATAACTTACTTTATCAAGGGTTTTATCAATAAAATAAAATTAAATGATAATAATACGTATTTTATATTTATGTTTTTATGTCAAAATTTCAATCGAAGTGAAAACACATTACGCTACTCACAACTTTCGATTAGAACGTATACAGAAGCGTTTCTTATGGCATTTGGCATTTTGTACAAAACTTAATATGCATGCTGAGTTTACTTATTAGTGATTGTTACACAATAATTAATATTTTGTTATGTAGATGCTAAGTTACCTTTTTGAAGCGTATACAATCGTTGGTGGACCAAATAAATAAATAAGAAAGTATCAACTTATTTGGCTACCTGATAAATTTTTTATTTTTCGATAATTTTTAAGTCCATCATTCAAGAAATAATAACGCAAATTACATCTACACTACCTTTTTTTTTAGTAACGCAGAATACATTATTTTACTTACGCTTCGTAGGAGCCCGGGTGGCTCAACCGGGCACAGTGTCGGGCTCGACTATTGCCAGTCGAGAATCTACAAGCAACATGATCCCTCCATGAGTGACAGGTTGACCTCGGTGAAAAGGTCACACTTCTCCTCCTTGGGGACTGTCCGGCTGCCTCTGAATCGTCCCTACTACAACGTCAGAACTGTGCAATGGGGTCAGGCTGACCCCTGGTCCCAATACTTCAAAGGAGCACGCCACGCAGGTGGTCCCAATAAAAGCCGACATCTGCCAATTCAGAGGTACTGGTGGAGGAACTCCGAGATTGGCTGGGACCATCCGCTGCCCATCCATCCACTGGTCGACGGACCAACCCGGAGACCCCCATCCAGGGGCCAACCATTAAACGGCCGTAGGGGACAGGAAAGACGGCAACGACACACCGCATCTCCTCTTCCCCTGCGGCTCCATCGTTAACGTATCTGACGGTGCGCCCCCGTTCGTCGCGGGAGACAGGGCGCACGGCAACGATACACCGAGATACCTCTCCTCCCGCTACTCCTCCTGACTGCGGAGGCCAGAAAACTCTGAACTCCGCTCCCCCCTCGGACGCATCCAGAGTGGGCCCATGTCAAATCCTCGCACCGTCCACTCCTAGGATCCCTCTCGGCTTTACAAGTCAAGGTTACTAAGCCCCCTCACCATGACAAGGTGAAGATCCGTCTAGGGGGTGCATCTACAGTACCTACGGCACGGTCTCATAATCATTTAATTACGTTTACGTCCAACAAACTAGGAGTGATCATGATATTGATGATTTATTTTTATCTAGTAATCTCTTAAACATACACCATAATTTGAAAAAATTTCCGGTTACACAGTTTCGTTTCGATTTTAATCATCAATTAATCCATAGGATTAAAATCTACATGTTTGTACGATTTAGATTTTAATCCAAACGTAAAACTTTCTATATTTTTTATGTAATACTCGATATAATCCTCTAATCTTCCACAACGATAAATTTATATGAAAATATATCCGCAATGATAACGTTTAGTATTCTAGAAACAAAGTGGAGACACTAAATGCTAATTCACGGACCAGCTACATCGAGTTCCACTCATCTATTTCACGCTAACTCAAACTAGCTTGAACACTTGGTTCTTTTATCCCTACAAGAAATTTGATTTTGCCAATAAAATGTAAAATTCTATTTTTCACAGTTATCGCAGTTCTAATGCAAAGATTTTACCACCTGTGCGTATAACTATTGGAAGGTGGATGTTGACACTATTTATTATGTGAATTTTTTAACCAGGAACAACTCATATTTAAAGCTAGCCTATCCATATGTAGACCGGTAGATCTAAATATAATGGAAGGTCCACATGTAAATGTGTGTGAAATTAACCACATCCACCTTAACACAATATGAATAATCATAATAACATATTGTGAACGCATAGACACATAAACACATATAAACAACATATTTTACTTAATTAATGCTGAGCTTCTTATTAAACTTTAAAGATAATCCTCTGTGTCGTTAACGCTGAAATACTGAAATACTTTAGTTACATTTCATTTTATCTTAATAAATAATAATCTCTTGTCACATTTTGTGTTTATGCTAATATCTATACAGGCTATATTTTTTTATCGGGCAATGCTCGGTACAACTTTTACTATGTTAGGCGTTGGGTAAGTGATTCACATTGTCAGAAATCAATTCGCAACACTCAGCCAGGTCACCCAGCTCTCAAACGCACATTTATATATAATCCTAAAATTTTTAAGACAACTTTCTTTTTTATGGTATTGGGAGCAAACGAGAGCCGTCGTCATTTTCGTGACCACCGACGCCCATGGACATCCGCATAGAGGCTATACAGATGCGCTGCCCTCCTTTCTCATCCTGCCTCCATAGGCCATGACCTGCCAATGCCAATAACATTAGATTAACGAAACGCAGAGGCCGTAACATAATACCATTATACCGAAGTATAATAAATTTTCGTTTTGATAATAGAATCATTTTAAATCTACTAATTAAGTAGGTACAATCGCGCTTCTACGAATTTGGTCTTGGCGAGGCGGTTGTATTCGAAATTTAGCAGCCAGAAATCCATGTTTTACATAGCAATGTAATGAATTAAATAATTAATAAATATAATATATTTGTTATTATAGTACAAGAGATCAAACGGTCAATTGGAGCTTTTGTGTTATTTAGTGATTACCGACGCCCATCGACATTCTTTTAATTTTTATGCAGTGTAAAATGCCCTTTGCCCTCCTTTCTCCCTATGGACAACCTGAAAGTCACAAACCTACTGAAAATACTTAAATACAAAAAGCGGCGTTTTTTATCGAAATTAGTTTCTGAAATAAAATTGATCACAATCCATAGGTTTTCCGATCGAAATAGTTTTCAATTTATTATATTAAGGCAAAACAGTTTTATTTTGTGGCAATCCGAATATACATATTTCATGTGTGCGTGTGTATGTCACGGAACTCCTCCTAAACGACCGATCTGATTTTGCCGAATTTTTTTGAGTGGTAAAGGGGATTTGAGAATGGTTTAGATCCACAAATCAACCCAGAGATGGCGCTGCAGTCTTTTGACAGAATTTAAGCGGATAAACCCATGGGGAATAGCTAGATTACACAGAAGGGGGTATTTCACAGAAGTAACAATCTTTATATTTTGCTTCTTGAAATATTTTTGTTAACAATTTTCTATAAATGGCTTAATTTTAATATACTTATAAGCTTAGTTAATATACAAGATAGTAATTATACGATAAGAATGTCTTTACCTTTTATAATAATACATGCTATATTATTAAACATAATTATGTTAGTAAAGTCTTACTCAGAACATAAAGATATTATTTTTAGAAAGAATGTAGACGTTTTAACGTACTCTTTAATTTCTCTGATAGTAAATAGAGATGTGTTCTCAGAAACGACTTCTTGGTAATAAAAAAAACACATCTTATTTTATTATCAGTAGACATTGCGTGAAATTATAGGAAAAGTCTTACAATCTTTCACATTTACAATATTATGATCAAATCTTATGTTTTAAACAGAACATTGAAATCATTCTAATTCAATGTTCTGTTTAAAACATAAGATTTGAACATCAACAATCAAGATATCAAAGAGTTGTTAATATTTTTCAGGTCGCTGAAATGAACTTCTAAAGACAATTGATATTCAAGCTAGTCTAAACTTACGTAATTGACAGTCTTATTGGGTAGAATATTGTATAACTGTATTGATTCTTACATGCACTGCGTATCGGTCTATTTATATTTTTGGCCCAAAGTCAGATCAATAGGTAGGTAGCAATATTTGAAACAACCCTAAGGTCTAAATATGTCACTTGGATTTACATAATTATGAAGTAAGGTGATTTGAGTTTGATTTTATTGAAAAAAATCCTAGAGCTTTAAATTCTAATGTCTGTAATAACATACAATACTCTTATTTGTCAAGCAACTTTCTCTGGCACTCCTCCACTCTCTGGCTAAATCCACTTACTCGGCTCTTATCAGTTGTAGCATATTAGAATATAACTTGTACCTTCTTCGAACATTGAAATAATAATTCAAATCTTAATAGGGATGTAGGAGTTCAGCGCGTTGAACCAAACCAACAAACTCTTTAGCTTTTTTTTGATTAGTGACGAGGAAGATGAATGCATAAAAATAACAACAAAACAACCTAAGTTTTAATGACCTATACTAGCAATAAGTTCAACATACACTTCACATACATTTCTTACTGTACGAATTAAAGCTCGGCAATAAGTGTGCGAGCCACCTAGCTTAATTATGTATGAGCGGTGCCACCAGTTGACCTCTATGGTGTTGGGACTCAGTAGCCTAAACGGTTAGTCCGTGAGTAATGTTCGATCCCAATATTTCCTACGCATATATCAGCAATGGAAAAAAATACTTACGTAAACAAAATATAGATTGTTTTTTCTACAACCCCCTGAGAAATGGATGAAAACGGATAATCATAATAAAAAAACAAGAAACCTAAAAATTTTGATTAATTGTAAATACTTATTTAATTTAGTTTTTTGTGCTCTGTCTATTGTGTATCTCCATTATACAGATCAGAGAGCAGCGGCAAGAGTACGTCTGTTGGAGGGACATTTTTTACAATTAAGTTCTTGGATAGATTGCATACTCTAGTAGAACAAACATAACGTATGTATATCGGACGCCGCTTGGCCGATGTTTCATTTACTGGGTCATCGGCACTCGATAATTGAATTTACCCAGCTACAGGCGTTGGAAGCAGTTCGGCAGTAATTAAATGTTTACTAATTTTGCTACATTCATGACAACTTGGTATAATGTGTTATGTTGTGTAATCAATACTGTTAAATTATCTTCGTCTACTTACCAGCCAACTTAAAATGTAGAATCAACACCAAAAGTAGGTTCAGAACGAGTGAACTTGTACAGAGTATTGAAATTACTGATTATACTTTATAAATAAATAAACGTTTATGTTGCAAGCCGTCTCATAGACTATCACTAGACGGCGATAGCTCGTAAGTTGATCGGACATAATTTTGCAACAATAGTATTAAGTTCGCACTTCTTGCCAAACTTCAAATATCCCTAGATATACGAAGGGAAGTACCCAATAGATTTTAGAAAAGGTGCGATTTCAAACAAAATGTGTGCACAAATGGCTGTAACTTTTTATCCATCAAGAGATAGTACAGTATTTGACATAAACACGGAGATGGACAATAAAGTGATATTATAAAGGTTCCGTTTGTAGGATTCCGTAGTAAACAAGGAACCTTTATAGTTATGTCATTTCGGTCTCCGCGGTTTAACTCAGAGACTATAAGTACTAGAAAACTGTAATTTGGTATGGGTAAAAAAAGTGGTGGAAAAAAATCATGAACAAAAAAGGTTGTTGGAGTAGCCCCTTTACAAGTTAAATGGGGGTATTTTTTTTTCTTATTCAATAACCCACCGTGGGGGTATCGTTTAATAGGTCTTTAAAAAGATTATGAGGTTGAGAACATAATTTTTCGATTTAAAGATTCGCTTGAAATACTATTTTGGTTTTCAAGTATTATCGAATTAATGGCTGTCAAGTAATCACGGTCTACCAGTGCACATTATATTAGTAATCTATACGTTAATTAATTAGACGTCTATGACAAACACGCCGTAATGAGGATATTATCGTAATGGAAGTACCTATATCAATTAGCTATTACTGTTTTGATCATATAGTATTACGCCTTAAAACAAAATAATACTTTTCGAGAAGATGTGATGTTGATTCTATTTATTTGTCAGAATTGTTTTCGCCCTGTGCTCTTGTGGACATAAAGTATTTGGAATGACAGAATCAATGTATAGGAAAACTGAGAACGATTTAAAATGCCCAATATCTAATAAAACTGCCACCCCTATAGCGTATTTTATATTTTTATCTTATAACTTTGCAAAAAATATACTACCTATATAAATTCTAAAGATTGTATATCGTATGTTGATGATGTTGGTTTCTGGTCTTGATCTGTTCTTCTAAAATAGACCTTGTTCAATTCAGTTCCACTATTCAATTTATCCTTTAAAAGTTATAGCTTTTCTAATAAACATAAACTAAGAATATAGGATATAAAATATTGCTAAAACTAGCATAATATAATTTACGATGCACACAAAACGCCGTTAACATTTCACCCTTCATTGAACCTCCCTAATCAATAACAAAAACACGCATGTCATGTTCAGCTTATAATATCATCGTCGAACATTTTTTATAATATATGAAACTCACAAAATTAATAGTTGGGCAAACATTAACGGTTCTGACGTGTATTATCTGTATTTTAGGAAACAGTTTTTCGTGAAACTCGATCGGACTGGCGTGAAGGTGGGAAAAACTTTTCGTGTTTGCTGTAGGGGAACGCATTTACTCTCCTTCGCCGGCAGTGTGTGGGGCCTGATAATGGTAAGGGCCACCTTACTACGACTATCTACTATAACTATCGCACCTCAAGTACTAGCCAACAAAACACCAAAAGACCGTCGCTATCACAATTAATATTATGTTACCTAGGACTAATACCTATATAACAAAAAAAATTCATCAAAATCCGTCCAGTAGTTTTTGCGTGAAAGCCGCACAGACAGAATGACGTAGGACGTCTCCTACAGTTTTAATATATAGATTAATTGACACTACTTTTATTTCATTACAACATCATTATGGATTTCAGGCAGTGAAAGACTTGACCTCCTTTCACACTCATTGTTCCATTAAGAGTCCTTTCGAAAGGACTATCGTTAAGAAAAAAGATTTATATATTTATAACTTGCTTTTTGACACTTTGTTGTACTTAGTACATTGTCTCAATTACAAACATTAATTATTGATAAAACTACGTAAAAATGTTTTGTTATTATTATTCTGTTCCAACTTGGCTTGTATGAATAGATTTACAGAGTAAACATTATAAATAGGGTTGATTCGTTGAAAGTCTTTGCAAGACATTACCGGACGATATAATATATCGGCATATAAAGAAAATCATTCTAAGGTTACAATATTGACAGTAAAAAAATATTTTTAGACCTAGAAAGCATCAATAAAGCTACAAGAGAATTCGTCGAAAAGTTATCGCAGACAAAGTCCAACAAAAACTTAAGTTACTGTATTTGTTCGGATCGTATTATTTAACAGCGTTTACTGCTGATCAAGTGACAAAGTAGCCTCTTCCGTAGTAAAATCAACAAGTTCAGAGCGTCTTTTGGTTCACAACTAAAGTCTAACGTTTTAGACTTCGTCGTGACAAAATTAATTTTCATAAAAATGTGTGCTGTGAATTGATGTCCTGTGTCTAAAAATTTTGACGAGAAAATATTCTGTTTTTAGATAAGCACCAAGGCAAGATCCTATTATTGTTTGCGGAGAGTAGACTAATTTTTATTATTTATAATAATATAAATTATAATGATAATTGTTATTTATTCATAATTGTTATTTTGTATTCGCTAAAAATAATACAATATACGCAATGTACAATGTTGCCGAGTTTCATGAAAATCATTTTAATTTGCCCACCCCTGGCATTTGGTACATGCCCGATTCGGATACAATACACTGCATTATTTTTGGTGCGTATATAAGCTGTATTGAATACAGCAATGGCCTACATATATTCTTTTACCCAGAAACTTTACGAAGAAAAAACTGGCAACGTAAATTGATTACGATAAGATTCACTCAATTATGCCGGGTTGGTTCGCCTATTACTGAGAAAGAACGAAGTCTAGTTCTTCTAAGGCTTATTCTAAAACAGACCAGTTTTAGAATAATATCAAGCTAAAGTTGTAAGAAGACCAAAATATTTAGAATTATACAATGTTTTGATTTTATTGTGTTTAAAGAAGTGACAATGGTTCTTCTAGTACAAGCGAATAAAGTAATAACTAAGAAAATGGGTAAATTATAATTTGATCACAAAAGTAAACGATTACGAAATAAACACCATGCCGATGTCCAAGGGAAAGGTTAAATAAGTAATTAGTAATATAACACAGCGAAAGGACAGTCAACAAAATACGTAAATTATGATAGACAGTTTCCTGAGAATGCTAACAATAAAATCTCCACCTTATAATATAATAATTAAAATTATTTAAACCTTAAAATATAAATAACTCTTGTAGTATTTGATGTTGAAATCCTCAGAAATGTATGTAAATTAATATGCAATATATGCATGCCTTTATACATTGTAAACACACGTAGCCGTCACGAGTTTCGCGTAACGCGGGATTGGCAGTCAAACCATTTTCAATAAAAGCCATTAGGATTTCAGCGGAAGAGGTTTGTTTTGAATGTAATCTGTTGATGGTGGTCCTTACGCTAGTCTAGGCGAATATTAACTAATAACTGCTGAAATTGTGTAAGCAAATATAGTATAGTTGTTTCTCCTTGTGCTAACTACCGACTGAGACGGGAAGACAAATGAGCAGTTGAGTCATCTGGTCGACCACCAACGCCCAAAGACATCCGTTACAGCAGAAGTTTCTCAGAGTTGTCAACCTCTAAGCAATAACAACCACAAATGTGCAAAAGAGAATAATATACATATGGACATAGCTTGGAGATGTATGAGTTTGTAGCCGGGAGTATTCGAGCCATATACAGCTGCGTGGAGTGAACGCCATTACAGATTTTACTTACCTACATCTAAGGTTAGACACACATTAGAAAATATCATACATTTTAAATACTACCGGCGATTTTTTAGGGTTCCGTATCTCAAAGAGAAAAAACGGAACCCTTCTAGGATCGCTTTGTTGTCCGTCTGTACGTCTGTCACGACCTTTTTCTCTAAAACGCTTGAAGGGATTAAACTGAAATCTTTGTCAAATACGGAGGTCAGTTACGTCTTGATGCCTTGAAAAAATCACACTTCTAAGTTAACGCAATAAAAAGTTATAGCCATTTATGCTCAAATTTTGTATGAAAACGCACTTTTTCGAAAACCTATAGGGTACTTCCCGTTGAGCTAGAATTCTGAAATTTGGCAAGAAGTAAGACCTTACAGTATATATATAGGAATAAATCTAAAAATTGGTAAATAAAATTTATATCACTGGAAAAATCATTACCAACTTATGCATGTAGTTCGTTTCATACTAAATGTATGCAAGCACCCGCATATAAGTTTGTCGCAAGGAAGTGTAATTTTCTCAACGTCTATTACTTTTGCTCATACCTCCCGTTCCTACGGAACCCTCGGTGTGCGAGTCTGACTCGCACTTGGCCGGTTTTTTTAGAGTTTATATGACTTCTATATACTCTCCTAAGTTCTTTTCTTGAACACAGGTTTTATAGTGGAGTCTGGCAAGTACCATATTTAGCTTACTTGATAGGAGCTAACGAAAAGGTTGGCAAACATTATATTTCTTAAAAAAACAGAGTGTACCAGCTCCGACTCGCAACTGCTCCTTAGCCCCATTTTCAAACGTTACCGCACGGTCTTTTTACACGGAGCTTTTAGATGAAACGGCGACCGTGCCGTGACCGTGTGATGCCTGTACTAGCCCAGTAGAAACACGGTTCCTACACGGCAGCCGTCTTTACAGTCGTGTATGGACTTGTATACACGTCCTTGTCCGGACACGCAGGTCCTATTCCTCTGGGTTCGTCGCGGCTTACGAGTTCACGCAGATACGTGCCCGGTCTCGCAAATGAGTGTGTCGTCCATTGTCTGCTCTATTAAACAGCGAAAGACAATCGGGCCACAAACTCCTCTACCGACTCGACACGCAGATCTCCTGCGATCACGTCTGCAAGTCCAGCATAATATCACAGGGTAATATTGTGCTGGACTTGCAGGACGCAGGACGCAGAACGCGGAGATGAGCGCATACCATGCGGGGGCAACGTAAATGAGTGGATGTAGGTTTTTTAGATCCCTAATGTTGTTCGTAGTGTAAGCTTGGATTTCAGCACCAGCTACAGCAACGCGTGAGCCGTTATCGCCTGGTTAACCAGACGGTCAACCTGCAAGTGCATCCGCAGCTTGCGGTTGATACTGCACCTAAGATACTGGAGATCTCCAAGACCGCCCCCGGCATGCCACGCTGGTTGCTGACAAATAGGGATGCTGTTTTCTCCACTTTGACAGACATCCTCCATTTCCGAGGGGTCATTGAGCGTGGGGATGTCGTTCATGACGGCCGCGTACAAGATAGGGGATAGGAAACTGCCCTGGGCGACTCCAGCACATATGGCTCGACGAGAGGACTAAACCGTGTGTTATGTGAAAAAAATATCACGGCAGCACGGCGCGTGGCCGTGCCGTAGCCGTTAATATAAAAAATACATGTAAAATGATACGAACGATGATGATTCTAAAGTAAATGTTGCGCAAAAGACGTTGCGTGGTTAAACATTACTTAGAGTTAAGATATTTTATTTCTTATATTTTTTCCACGCCACGGGCCTTACAACGTTTCTTCAAGAGGAAACTTTTTGTTGCGTATGCAAATTGGGATGTTTCCCTTTGCCGCACAGCAATTGATGTGAATTAAATAAAATGTTCTTGTAAATTGGTATTTAAGATTTTCTTGAGTTGTAGACTGCCTTATATTATCCTCCTTATATTTATCTGCTATGTTGTGGCTAGCTCATCATATTCATTGTGATTACAGGTCGGTGTTATATTGAACGTTAAGTGATAGTTAATATGGTAAATGAAGTGATGAACTGCTATCCTTTTTGTCACAGCTGTCATTATTGTTATGAATTTTACTTTAGTGTTAAATTCATATTTAACAACAATAGTAGCCAAGAAACGAAATTAATAATTTTATAACATAAAATTAGATTAATAATATATTATTCGATTGCTTTAATTACACTAGTATTTCTATTACGATATCTCATCTCAAATTATATTTAGTAGTGTTGTAGTAGCGTCCTTTGAAATAGAGAATACTCTACTTAATGCAGGAATAACATGTCATTTAGTACTTAAACTGTCATTGAGCTAGGTAGAAATTGCTTGGCAATTCTTCAGGCCAAAAATAGACCAAATGAGCCCTCGTTTAGCAAGGCTCATTTTCAGTCGGTCTAAGTAATATCGATCCTATTTATACTTTTATCGTTATATCATTATCGCATTGTGCATGACTGATTTGACTACTATTCAGTAGAGGGCGACATTTTTTTAATTTTTATTTAGGACTTTAAACAATAAGTTCGATAATTAATAGGTAGGTAGGTACGTGTTTTGATAGACACTATCTTACCAGAAATTATGGCTTGTTAATAAAAGTAAAACAGTGAAAATGCTTAAATTGAAAACATTTTTTTAATGTAATACAATGTTTAATTCAACAAAATCCTTGAGCTCAGAATTACCTACACTCATAATAACGATCTCGTTCCTGTAACAAATAAAAGTCGTTACGCGCCATGGCGACACTGAACAGATATATATTTTGAATTTAGATTATAGAACGTTAGAATTAATGTTCTCTTCGATTTATGAATGTTTCGTAACGGTTGAATTAAAAAACGATGAGGGTCAAAGAAAAATTATTAGAATAGCTTTTTTCAGCAAATGCCAGTAGCATTTGTAAAAAGGTTCCCATAAAATATAGCTTTGTGCACTGTATAGGGTGGTAACTCAAAAGAAAAAACAACGGAATTATTTTACTTTGTTGTCGGTCTGTGTTATTGATGCATTGGAGCTAATTGGACAACAGAATCGAATGTGGTGCGATACGTAGTTTCACAGTAGGTAGAACTGAAACATTGTCCCCTATTTCCAACTTAACGGTTTATCCAAGGGCTTAATTATGCAAGTTGCCATATTTTAAATAAGCTCATAATATTGCATAGGTACCGAATACAGAAGTCTTGGGGACTGGCGATAGAAGAGAAAACAAGTTACAAGACTCACAAGATATATACTTATATCTTAGATTGCTATCCGTTCCTACGGAACCCTAGGTAACCCTACGTAGCACATAAAAGTGGAGCTACCGCACTAACTCCCTTTGTTGTGTTATGTATAGCATGATTTGTGATGCGAACTTTTATATTTTTCTTCCCTAACGCCGCTGAAAAAGGTTTAGGTAATTTACAAATTTTTGTTATAACTCCTAGACGTAATTTAATTTTTTAATAAGCAACGTCGCGTCGTATAAAATGTATGCTAGTAATTAGATATAACACGGGTATCAATATATTACAATTGACAACGTCAAAAAAACTCACTGTCACGTATATAACCATTACTATATTTCAGATTTACCTGTGAGGTCACTGCGCGAAGCCTAATATTAGATATACACGCAAGCGACAGCGCGATGTTCCGAACGTGCAGCGCCATCTAGGGATACGAAATTATAGTTGAAGTAACATGCAGTCATAGGGATTGCCGATAGAAATGAAAAAGAGTAGCGCCACGTAGCTGCGACATGTTAGTATTGTTCCACTTTCTTGACTCGAACTGAAAATTGCAAAAATATGCCTCTTTAATAAAAAAAAATTTTGATTTTGACGGTGCTTATGTTCTTCATTATATAGATCATCTATGATCTGCTCTATCAGTGGCAAGTAATTTACAGGTCCGAAGAAGGATTTGTTTGTAAATTTGATTGCATAAATACTCTTATGGAACAAATATAACGTATATCTTGACCGTGTTCTCATTTACTGGGTCATCGGCATCCGAATATTGATTTTACTCAGACATTGGAAGTAGTTCGGCAGTAATTATGTATGTCTATTAAGTTTGCTACATTCATGAGGATTTGTTAACCTACTAATATTATATATGCCAAAGTTGTTTTGTTTTTCTTTGTTTGTTTTTTTGTTTGTTCGTTCGTTCTTTCGTTTGTTTGTTGCTCCTTCACGCAAAAAATGCTGATCCGATTTTCATGAAATTTGGCACACACATATAGGGGAACTTGGATTAACACAAAGGTAGTTTTCATCCTGAAAAAAAGTTCCTATGAGATGCAATGAGCTGATTTTCTATTTTACTCGGGATCAAAGTTTACGCGGGGGACACCGCGGGGCGCAGCGAATTATAATTTATATTAATTCTAATTATATTCTCTACGCCTTCTTACCAGCCAACTTTGAAATATATAATCTACGCCAAATGCTGGTCCAAGGTAAAAATCGGGTAAATATGCTATGGCATGGCTTTGGAACTCTCATGGCTAATGAATTGGAACCATCAATTATGGATGGTAAATTATTGTGCAAACAATCTATACTTATGCTGCTGTGCTGTCGCGTACTATATATTAAACTAATCTGTACCTGTATAAACTCTATGCGGATGTCTATGGGCGTCAGTAGTTATGAAAATGCTAGTTTTCCCCAGTACTTTAAAATCATATATTATATTTAGTATTGAAACAAAATATTATTGCCTTTAAAGACGATCTGATGATAATGCTTTTTATTTGTCAGAATTCTTTTCACTTCTGCTCTTGTAGACATAAAGTATTTGGAATAACAGAATCAATGTACCGGAAAACTGAGAACGATTCAAAAACGGCCAATATCTAATAAAACTTAAACCCATATTATACTGGGTTTTATATTTTATGTTTTTGTTTCTTGTATTTCTAATCTTGCTCTGATCTTATGAATTTGACAAGCTTCACTACTCAACTGATCTTTAAAAAATAGTATTTTCTGTATACAGCAAGATATAAAAATTTGCTCAAACTAGCATATTATATACAATACCCTTTCTACATTTAACATTTTTTTTTGTTTACGCGACGTTTACGAGGACTACATTTACCTATGATATCTAGGAGCCCGGGTGGCCCCTCGACCTATGTCGGACTTGACACCTGAGGGTGGAATACCGATTAAAAAGCCTTGGGGGCTGTCCTTTCACATTGCACGATCGGTTGCAGAGGTCAGCAATCTCTGAACGTAGAGTTCAGAGATTGGCGATTGCTGATCTCTGAACGTCGAAACAGTGCAATGGTGTCAGGTTTCCATCTTGACCTCTAGCCCCAGTACCCCAAAGAAGCACGACACCTCTGTCTGAAATGTGACTCGCCACTTGTACCAATCCACTCTGCCAGCTGCTGAATCAGGGATGGGTGGATGTTTCCTACGATGAGCTGCTCTTAGTCTGGTCTCTCCCCGCAAGCCTGTCCGGTACGGGTAGCTCTGTGTGGCATACCCTTAGGCAAGCAATCTCCCCCACTCCGGCAAGGTGGCAGCATCTTCGGTGGGAAAGTAAAATGTACTGTAGAGTCCTGCACTTGATATCTTTATGGGGGCGTTTAGTGCACGTCTACTTATACTAGTAACCTATGATTGCCTACTCCAGAGATGTGATTACTTACGACTTAATTATACTCTTTGCCGATCTGGCTGAAATACTTATTAACTTAAGTGATTATTTGAATAATACTCTTGTTGAATGAATATAGTTTATTAACTTCTTAGTTTACATAGAAACAATCATATAATATTTCCTAAGCCTCAGGGTTCTCGCCCCGAAGTCTTCTAGAAGAATAATCTAAGAATAATAATCTTTTCTTGTCAAACTAGACACTATTCGAATTCATTCGTTTGAATCTAAAATATATTCATATTAAAAACTTAACGATCGCGAAGGTTCTATTCTTTCATTCAAATAGTTTCTATAATATAAACTTTAATTTATATTCCTACGCTAACGTAGTGCTAGACACACTACAGTACCTATAATATATTATGTGTTCATTCGATATCGGCTCTCGAAGATATAATAATTTTAACAGTCTCATTGTCGAGCTGACATTATGAAAATGCTCTCATGGTCACAAGCTTTGAATATCGTTACTGGTACAATGTCATGTGTCTTCACTAAGTAACAGCAGCCATCATAAATAATTATTATCTACACTAATGTTGTAACATTATACTTATGTTTTCAATACTTGACTTATAATGACTACTGTTATAGCTCAGACAACCAAAAACTCAATTTAAGCAATTTGACATGATGTTATAATATCCAAATCGATATCGTAAAATCTCATTATAACACTGTGTGAGAGCGAGAGAGAGAGAGTGAGTGGTGAGACAGCCTTATGTCAAAATCCTAACAGCGCGCGTTCGCTCCTGATTGGCCTGCGTGTTTGCAGCTGCGCTCTCATTGGTTCAATGCCAGCTTGCAAAGGATTTGCGAGAAAGAGACAAAGCTCTACAAAAAAATGAAAGCAAAAATAAGTCATGTGATTTTTTCACATTATATTTCAACATTGAAGCTAGTATTTTATTAACATTGAATTATAAAAAGTATATATTTACATGCCGCAATTTTTGCAATCAAATTAAAGTATTTAATAAAAATATTTATCTTCAAAGAACATTACATTTTAAATCGTCGGTAAAGCAATCGTCGCCTCGTCGGTCAAACAGTCGTCGGTCCAACAACGTATGGGGCATTACGCGTGAATTTAATGTTTCGCAATTCGCAATGTTTGATTAATTGCATTAGTGAAGATAAAGCAGTGTATGCAACTGCATATAACACGGGTATTAAAACACTCGTGAGGTACTATTTTGAAACTCGCTTCGCTCGTTTCAAAAATTCACACTCGTGTTTTAATACCCTTCTTTATATGACAGTTGCATTAACTACTATTATATAACCAAAGTAAATGCTTTTTTACTCTTAACACCTATTGCTTTATGAATCCAAATTGACCGAATTATCGAAGCACAGCAGGGACCCCAACTTTACGTTGGTTAGTAGTCGACTCTATTTCATAATTCTTATAAATTGGCAAATGTACAAAATGTGAGCGGGTTATTTTTGTATTTTATGCTTAGTTCTTACCAACGAAACATGTTTCATTATTTAGTATTTTCTAGCCACAAGCTAGAAAATATTCTGATAATACTAAAGTATTTAGTATTATTTAAAATGATTGTCAGTAACAAGAAAAGATTTAAAATACACATTAATAAAACATGACTGCACTTGTGTTGTAAAAATGTTACATGCAGGTATCAAAATAAAACTCTCTAATTTTTATTTAAGTATTATTTGGTTTTTCAAATGTTCTTTATTAACAAAAAAGTTTAAGAAAATGATGAATCGTTGTTTAGATATGAACACATCGTTCGCAGATGTTCTTAGGACAAAATATAGATTTCATTTACGTGACCGGAGTAAAAATCGCGCGATTGTGGCGGCGGGCCAACGTGTTCCTTGTTAAATACTCCTGATTGTGCATTTTATTTTAATATGAAACCGTGTTGAGTATCCTTTATACTGGCTCATTTGTTTTAAGTGTACATTTAATTAATGCAAAAAGTAGTAATAACGTATATTAAGCGGAAATAAAATATCGTTTATATTCTCTTATTATACATTATTCTTCACGTTAGCATAGATAGAGAAATAATTTATGGTTTGTAGGTACATTGAATAGACTTTGACACTATGTACTAGACTGTTTTGATAAAATCTTGTCTCATTAGAAAGTAGGATATATTACTCTACTTAGATACTTTGTAAGAGTTTCCTGTGGTTACAATATTGTCTGAATTACTACTGTGTCTCAGTTGGCTGTTTTTTAAATAATAGTAAGCTAGAGTAGATAGTAGAGAATTTAACAATATTTTATTTTGATTAATGAATAGTCTATGGGTTAACTAGTAAAGAATAAAAGTGTAAGCTGGCCCTTGGAGGAGGGAGGAGAAAAGAGGAAAGCGCATCTGTATAGCATCTATGCGCAATGCGCATGTGGTCGGGTGTCGGTAGTCACGAAAATGACTCTCACTGCTTGTTTGCCCTCCTATACATGAAAAAATGTAAGTGAGAATTGCGTAATAAGACACAATAAAAGATCATAAAATAATGCAATTATGATAGTGCCAGGAGGTTATAAATAGATCTTAGCATATTTTATTAGATTTGGATACATTTTTCCGTTTGCTGAACACCACTTGTATGGGTCTGCCGTCCGGTTTAGGCGAATTCTTCTATACATATTTTATAATCGTAGGAAAGTCAAAGCTGTTAAAAGAATACTTGGCGAAACATCGAAGCCAAAAATATTTTTTTTTTAATTTTTGTCTGTTTGTCTGTATGTACGGACGTACATACAGGCTATGTTAAAAAAAGTACTGCATGGATTTAATTTAAATTTTGCATGAATATTACTAGCAGGCCGGGTCAACATAATTATAGGCTACATATTATTAAGTTATCATCTACGGGGGAGGAGCTGCGAATCTTTCATTCGGAAGAATTGAGAAAATATAGTATTTAAAATTTTTGTCTGTTTGTCAGTATGTATGCCCGGGCTAAATTAAAAAAGTACTGCATGGATTTAATTTGAATTTTGCCTGAATGTTACTAACAGGCCGGGTCAACATATAGGCAACATATTATCAAGTTATCATCTACGGGGAGCTGTAAATATTTCATTCGGAAGAATTGAGAACTTCTATTTTTGAATTGCTACTGTGCAATATATTTCCTTGAATATATTGTAAATACACGAAGCTGGCACGTGTTGAATGCGAAGGACATGGGTAAGGCATTAGGATCTCATTGAAAGAGGCTCCCATTTCGAAAAAATTATGTTGATGGTGATGCTTACACTTATTTAGGTGATAACTTTTTTAAATTACTGAATTGTGTAAGCGGTTGTATAGTCTCTTCTTCTTTGTACCACCGAAACTCGCTCGTCTGTGCCACCATGGTTCGTGGTTGTAGCGGCCCGATTTGAGCAATAAAATTATGGCAATACCTAAAAACCTAGAAACAGTTGTACGGTTTGTAGAAGAGCTCAAATCAATTATAAAAATATTTAATGATAATAATATAGAAGATAAAAGACCTGTCGGCTTATTTGCTGGTGAGATGCTACCAACGCTCAAAGACATATCTACACCAGACGTTTCGCAGAGTTTTAGCAATAACATACATAAAAGTTCGAAAAAGAACAATTTACATATGAACATCTAAATAAATAACTTACATGTTTATAGGTGTTGTGAAATGTTCGAGTTTGTAGCGGGGTGTATTTGCGCCATATTCGGCTACGTGGAGTGAACGCAAATACAGATTTTATTTGCATGTAAGGTTAGACACACACAATATTAGGAGATATCATATATTTATATATTTAAATTATATTATTTGGTTTAGGGTTTATATAAATTCTACTCTTGTAAACCCCTTTCGTTGACATTTGTTTAATAGTGGAATCTGGCAAGTATTAGCTTAATTGATAGGAGCTGACGAAACGGTTGACAAACATCATATTTTTTGAAAAAACCGGTCAAATGCGATTCGGACTCGCACATGTCGAGTTCCGTACCATTATCTATAAAAATAACTTGGTTTTTCATAGCGTTTGTGTAAACGACAAAGTTGTATTTCCGTTTCTCGATGAAGAAATGTACTTATTATTTCTTAAAGGTTAATAATGATATCTTGCTCAAACCAATTTTCCTTGAAGGTTTTCATTAAGATCTACAGCATATATATTTTTTAGATTTCTTACTCTCTTATTTTAAAAGTTAGAGTGAGGGGGGCACTCATTTTTCCACTTTGGAAGTATCTTTCAAACAATTGAAAGTAGAAAAATGGTTTTAGTAACCTTAATGTCATTTTTGAAGACCTATTGAAAGACACACCGACAAAATATTTTTTTTCACCCAACCTGTATGGTCCCGTTCAAAGTATGCCCTCCTTTCTTATTTATTTATTAATTAATTTTTATTAAAAAAATGGCTGTGACGGCCGGACGGACGGACGAACATACAAACAGGCAGACATGACGAATCTATAAAGGTATCGGTTTTAGTCATTTGATACGGAACTTTAAAAAATAGAGTGTTCCAGCTCCGACACGCAACTGGAGCTTGCTGCTTAAGTGATCGTGACTCTAAAATGAATGTTGCCTAAAAGACGATGCGTGTTTAAGCATTACTTACAGTGTGACATAAGTTTTCGTCCCTTAAATTTTCCACGTGGTGTGGAAAAGATACAGGCCGTACAATATAAGGTCCGTGGAGACCTTATATTGATTCTTTAAAAGGAAACTCTTTGCAGTATAGCAGTTAATGTGAATTAAGTATAATGCATTGGTATGTAAGATTTCCTAGAGTTTCAGACGACGGATTCCGGGTCACCAAGGCAATTTATCGTCGCTCTTCATTTTTACCGCTATGTTTGCGACTGGCTTGTCATACTCAGATGTAATATTTATCTAATATTTATTTCACACGTCGGTGTTATATTGAACGATAAGTGAGAGTTAATACGGGGATGAAATAATGTACAGGTCCCTATTTGCCTATTCATTTTACTTTGGTATTGAATTTATAAACAGCAACAGAAGTATTGCCTATTCATTTCACTTCGTACAGTAATTACAAGTAACAGTAGCAGCATTGGAACGAAATAAATAACCCCTAGGGTGTCGCGCCGACTGTCTTATGTATTGTACATAACGCGTGACACTTAAAGGGATAATTTATTTACTTAATATTCGACTCAAACATCAAAATCGATTGCTATATACAAATATTTCAATGACAATGTCTCATTTGCCATTGTAGTAGCTTCCTCTGAAATACCTGCTAGTCTATGTAGCGCGGTGTAGCGCGGTGTAGTTCTACTAAGATACTCTACACAGTACATACGTACGAACTGCCAATGAGGTAGGAAATGTCAATTTGTGATATTTTCAAAAATAATTAGTGTAAAAGAAATGATGTTGCAGAGTTGGTTTGGTATGAATATACGGTGTACCATAGAAGGACATTCGTAGCATTAGTACGTACAAACTGAGACATACATACAACCACTATAATTACAACCACTCCTCCCATGATATTATCATCATGACAGCAGTTTCGTATTATTTTTTTTGTAATTATAGCTGTGGATTTTAGACAGATCCTGCCAGACATTACTAATGGTACATTAGCGGTTGAAATAAATGCCTATTTGAAAGCATCAGAATTATAAACTTAAAAAGTTTTTACATTACCGAAAATATACGGATAATGGTATGTAATGTTTTTCAAGTTGAGAAGATTGAATTTCAATAATGGCATAAACTAAGGAAGGCTCATGTATCCACCAAGACGGTCATATCCCAGATGGAGACCGATAGGCGGTCCAGAGATGAGCAGTTGAAGAATAGCCTGCCCTGCAGACTACGAACAGGATATTAGCAGAGCCGCTACGTGCAGCTTATGCAGTCACGATATCTAACTGGAGTTAAGAGCAAGGGTGGGAAACTGACACATACATAACTATCACAGCTGTGAATTATTCATCTAGGACGTAACATAGTGGAAGCAATAATTATGAATGAAATTACAAATAGAGGAAAAGTTTTTATTCACCACAGATTGACGACCAGGCTGGCGCAGTGGTCCGGATAAGCGGATCATTTCGTGCCAGGGGTAGCGGGTTCGAATCCCGCCTTGGTCATGAATGTTTATCTATGTATTGTATGTATTTCTATAGTAAAAATCTTAAATATATAAAATTTCTTTTTATAAAACATATTGAATATATTTCCATTGTCTAGTACCCGTAACACAAGTCCTTACGGTAGGTACTTAGCACTGGGCTAGACTAACGTAGTGTGATATGTTCACATATATTATTATTATTATTACACATTCAAATAGTTCCTTCTGATTTTAAAAAGTTCACAGTTTAAAATAGTCTAATAACGAGCTTTTAACGTTGAACCGAACCGTATGCCAATGTCTATGGATGTGGGAGCCATTTACAAGTGTACATAATAAAACGAATTACCAGAATATGTAGCTAACCAGAACAAAGTAATATCGCTTCTAATTATACTTGTAATTATAAATATAGGTACTTACTAACTGCACCGCGCCTGATTGATTTGACTACTATTTAATGACTGGTAACTCAAGTTTTTTTAGTTAAAAAAATAAATACGATCCGCCTTATTCACAAAACATAAAAACATAATTATATATGTATCATAATAAATATATATACAGTAATTTATTCACCTCTAAATAGCGTTTATAAATAGTAATTTTATTAAATAACCTACAAAAATTAAATAACGATTACGAATAAGGGGGTAAATTTATATCTTTATATAGCACTATCTCAACTTGAATTAATTTTCAGTTCGATTTATGAATGTTTCGTAAAAGTCAAATTAAAAAACGATGAGAAATGACAGTAACGTTTGTTAAAATGTTCCCATACGAACTTTATGTAGGTACATAATAGGGTACCACAATAACAAAAAACATCGGAATTTTTAAAGGATTACTTTGATGTCCATCTATCTGTCAATCTATAAGAAAAGGGTCTTGGCAGTCAAACTGATGCCCATATGTGTGAGGGTAGGTAGATGCTAGGTGACCTTGAAAAGTAGCATTCTAACTTTGAACGAGAGAGAACGTCAGAGAACTTTCTTATTTGTTTTCTTGCTTCCTGAGGCTAGATATATTGTACTTTCTTTCTGTAATCAGAGCCAACTATAAATTATGTTAATTTTAATTAAGCTTTTGCCTCTTTAGAGCTTCATATGTCACATGATATTTTTGTAAACCTTACCGTAAAGGTTAGTAAGTACAATATGTAGGTAACATATTTTTACATTAGAATAGGAAAACCAAGAGAAAAATATTTTAAGAGAACATGTAGCGAAATTGTATTGCTGAATGATATTAGTAGAATGGACTAAATAAAATCTATCCACTTACAAACTGGCGCCATTTTATGAGTGGGTAAATTTTAATTATGTCTATACGTATTTCTAGATGTCAAAAAGATTTTGAAATATAGGCGAGAACGACTGGACCATATCTCGCTACATTATATGCAAAACCTAGACGAGATAATGCACTTTAAACGTTTCTCCAACTAGTCGACAACGAAATACGAATACTTATTATTCCAAAGTATGAGACTTACTGACTCACTAGCCACTGTATGTCGCCTGATCTTTTCACAATACTCATTACTTTATTCTTTCCTTCCACAAAATTTTCTCGTATTGTAATTAAGTTTCACCATAAGCAAAGTTATAAAACTGACAGTTTTGAGGGTAATTGTTGGCGTGGGTGATCTCTATCATAGTTTAAAGGATAGGAATTACAAAACTATATTTCGAGTCAGCCAGATTTACGAGTCATTTTATTTGGTCTATTTTAAACTTAACTGCCATATTGATTAAATTTCATACTGGTGTAAAATTTAGTACTTCGTCTGGTTAATTATAGAGTCGATGAAATGTCGAAGTAACGAGAAATCTTACTTAACCTTTTACAAAGTAACATAAAATACTTTATACTATCAAAGTACAATTAATTCATCTTGTTATGTCTGCTAAATCGTGATTGGCTTTTGACAACATAAGGACTCCCGCACATGACCGTGTAACGTTTGCGATCATATACGAGGGTACGTTTATCGAAACAACGACTGTCATGACACGATGTGACAGTAGACTGACGTACAGTGAACGGTGGGATTATACTAAAAGTGATCGTGAGAAAGAAAGAACAAGCCATTATATATTTTTTCGATCATCTCCCACTTCTGCAGCAAATTATTCTTAAAGCCATTTAAGTGCACACAAGTGTTACAATAGTTAAATACTCAATATTAGTTTTAAGTTATTAAGTATAAAGTTTAGTAGTAGTTTAAAATTTTTCAAATGTGCGCGGGGTAATATTTAAAATTAATTTAAAGTTTAACCATATGGCAAGGGATTTCCTTGAAAGATTTCGTATTGTATTTCGTATTGATAGTGTATTTGAAAATTAATCAAGAAAAAACAATAATAGTTTCCTCTATTGGGCCGGCACGACCGGGAAAGTACGATGTCTCGCTTACACGAGAGTGGCGTGAAGTGTCAGCTGCGCTGTCGCGTTTCGTGGGGTGTGTAAATAGCTGATGGCCTATGGGGGTGGGAAGAGAAAGAAGGGCAACGTATCTGTATAGCCTCTATGCGGATGTCTATGGGTTTCGAAAGTCATGTAAATGGCTCCGACTACGTTTGCCTCCGTAATACCATAAAAAAGTGTGTGCTTTGGACCACACAACTGAAGTAAAACTTAAATATTGATCTTCTTTACATTGACATAACATGTAATGTGATATTTATTTTTTATGTACAAAAAAGTTTCACGTAAATCGAATTTGAATTTTGAATTTGAAAGACAACTTCCACTAGGTGTATGATTTTTGTAACACTCTCGGCAGTTTAGTCTCCAAGTCAAGCGCGCGTATAGAAGTTTTACTTAAAAAACTAATATACTAATTACTAATAGCTTGAAGCTATTATATATTGCAATCAAATTAATTATTGTTTTATCAATATATTTGAATATGACCGACATTCTAACGAGAGACACTCTGAGGATATTTTTATAAAGAGCCTCGAAATGATTGATATCGGACCCAATATTGGACGTTAATGTTGAATATATTAAAACTGGTCATATTTGGCAAACTTCTCTGACGTAGTCTGAATTATTTTTGCGTCATTTATCACGAATGGGACGAGCCGCGGCGTGGCGCTAACGTGACAACCTTGACAGCTGTCCTACAGCGGGATATAAGTAGGCGATGGTTGACAAGGAATTATAATAAGAGATTGTGAATTTCAATATTTCTTTACTAAAAGTACCGAATACATATTACAACCCTAGGCAAAAAAAAATAATTCCAAATCTCTCTGTACATTATTTTTACACATCATTTTATTTCATTTTTCATATCTTAATATTATAAATAAAATAACCCTTTTTATGTTCCATATTTAAATCAGGTATTAAATACTGATAGTATCAATATAATCTCTTTTATATTTATTAGTTCCATCCATAGCTACCAGGCTTTATTGCTTACATAACAAAAATGGAAAATCACACGCGAGCTTCGTAGCACGGGGCTATAAAGTTCCGAATAATTCGAAATAAAACCGTAAAATTCAAATAGACATAGTGTAAACTGTTGCTAAACCCACAATTATTGTCAGTATTTACAATCATTATACAATATACATGTTCAGTCACAATATGTCTACTGGTATAGGCTTCTTCTATACTATGCCATTCACTCTGATTCATTCGCGCACACGCATTTCTGTTCATCTTGCCAAATTTTCAAATTCGGTTCAGAATCGATAATACATTCGCTGTATGAAAAACAAGTTACCCATAGGCACTGGGTGTGAATGACAGTTTACTGGACTTTGGAGCAGTGCCGATCGACCGACACGACCGCGACCTTGATAAAGTCGATTATCTAATATTTAAAATAAAATTAAATAAAATGATATGAATGAACATGCTTTATTGTGCACATAAACAAACATAGACATATAACAAATAAGTATAGGCAAAAAATTCTATAAAATGTTCATGTACGAGTACACAAAAGGCGGTTTCAATGTTTTGAAGCATTTGCTTCCAGACAACCTTTGTTTGCATGAATGAATAATTATAAACTAGACAAAGTAGAACATTACAAAAAAAAACGACTAATTAAAATAAACAAGACAAAGGCAAAAATAAACATACCAAATTAAAAATTGTAAAAAGAAGAAATTTGGATTTAATCACAAAATAAAATAACAAAACAATATGAAAAAAAAATATGTATTATATATACAAAGTTGATAAGAAGGAGAGGAGTTAAATTAAACCACATATACTATAAGTGCCTACACACTTCACTTAATGACCCTACTAATCGTATAACTTATCTTCTAGATGGAGAATGTAAGTTAGAGCCCCTCTGCTCGCTAGACATAGATAGATGTCTTATGAATTTGTTGTTGTTGATTGTAGTTTCTACTAGAGTCAAAAATAGATGTGTAATTTTTTAATTCTTAAAAGATTTCTACAATCTTTTGATGTCTTTTGTACATAGTAATGTGAAATATTAAAATGTATACATTTTCAACCCAAATAATTCCATAAGACCAAATTGTAAATATCACAATAACAAGATTAATCATAGGGGACTTAAATTTAGCACTTTAATTAGGAGGTTTTTCAGTATGTTGACGTCACTTAGCATTTTTTGATTGTACATGATTTAGAAGGGTATACCCGAGTTATTATAGAGATTTATTTACTATAATCTTAATATAATCTTTTCCATTTCCAACTCTGATCGTATAGAATGAAGACTTACATTTTATTGTTCTCATTAAAATTGTTAGCAAACTGTAAATAATTTGATATTATGATTCTTGGCTGCGAAACTTCGCGCGGTGTCTATCAAATCCAGTGAAAATAAATTACATTAGATTAACGAATTCAATAGACCACGCCAATGAGCCGTTATAAATATTGCCTAAACACGAGAAAAATAAGTTAAAAATACTCGAGCAAAATAAGATAATATGATGACATTTGTTTATTCTTATTTATTAACTGGTTGTTCATCTACTAAGAATAACCTAGAATCTCCTTGATCTTCCACCGTTGACAAACAACATAGACCAATTTAATTTTATCAATCAATTCTATAAATTAATTATTTCTTCCTTATTTCTTCACGAAAGATTTTTTATTTAAATTGATTTTTTTTTAATTCTGTCAAGACGAATTGATTTTTGTTTTTACATAATAGATAAACTATATGTTTCTACGTATGTTCTTTTGTAACAGCAATTATAATTTTCTCAATATTTACTTTACATTGTGGACGATTAATTATTGTAGCCTACATACTTGTAAATACCTCATTAAGTCTATGTAACGATAGTGGGTTGGTCTTTAGATGTTTATTCTTTAATCACAACTAAATCTTGACGAGGGTTTCGGTTACAGTTCAGGTCCGATACCTCAAGATATTTTTATATTTCGTTTACGTACATACAGATTTAAGATGTTTCTATTTGTATTTATGCGAGTATAAACATGAAAATATCATAAATATCATGATAAAATTCATTACGTGTAGATCTAATAAATACTCGATTTTCGTAAAGCTCATAGACCTCGAAATTGTAGGGTCATCAGCCTTATTTCAAATAGCAAATTAGGTCACATATGTCAAAATAAGAAGTGATAGTAAGAGGTTGAAAAGAGTGTCCATATATATACATATACGGCAAACATAAACAAGAATTTACTTCTCGCTTACATGTACAGCCACAAAGCCACGTGCAGTTTGTAAGATTGTGGTGGCCTATAAGACTAATTACACTACTCTACAAAAAAATGGGTATGGAGCGCAACATAAAGCTGAGTACTAAATTCTGGTTAAACCGACATCGCTAAAGCCAAATCTGATGCCCAAATTTTTCCATCACGTCAGGATTTTCTGTTAATGTACATTCTTTTTTTTACTATTTTCAGGGCTATTTTGTGGTTTGGTAATGTAAAAATTAAAAAAAAATAATTAAGTACAAATATTTTTTAAATTATTACAATAAACCTGACCAAATCTATAGTAAAAAGCCAAAACCAAAGAATCAGGTGGATTTTTTCTTTGCGTATGGCGATTTTCTTTTATAATCAAGGTCAGTTTCTCTCATGAGGAACCAACAATGATCTCCCAACATCCCTGGATCCCATCGACCTTGGTATCGTTGTTCCATAGTAATGATGTCCTGATGGAACCTTTCCCCCTGTTCATCACTCACAGTTCCTTAAGTTTTGCGGGAAAAAATCCAAATGAGAATGCAGGAAATGGATTTTTAACGACATTCTGCAGCCCATTTTTTGGTAATTTTTTAATAAGTCTGTAACGATTTGTTCATAATTTTCTGATTTTATGTTTCCCAAAAATTGCCTAATGATACATTTCAGTGAGTTCCAAATTTCATTCAATGTCGTTGAGTTTTTTTTCAAAATCTGTATCTTTCATAAGTTTGCGTATTTGTGGGCCCACAAAAATGCCTTCCTTTAATTTGGCGTCGCTTACTTTTGGAAAAATTGTTTTTAAATATTGAAAAGCCGGGCCTTCCTTATTGAGAGCTTTTACAAAATTTTTAACGAGTCCAAGTTTAATGTGCAAAGGAGGAAGAAGCACGTCTTTTGGATCAACAAGTGGGATAGATTTTACATTTTCTTTCCCCGGTACAAACGATTGTCTTTCTGGCCATTCTTTAACAATATAGTGTTTCTGGGTTGCTCTGCTATGATTCACTGATTACTCTTCTTTGTGTAGAAGTTGTAAACGAGCCACATATAAAACAAAATGAATCTGCAGAATTAACACAAGTACGTTTAGCGATTTTAGCCATTTTGAACTAAAAAAAAGTAAAAAGCTACTCGAATTCACCGAGAACAGCTCACGGAAAAGAGTTAAATGACAAGTGACAATCGTAATAAACGATTATGGACATTTATTTTAGTGTCTACCCTCAATAAGAAACTAAAATGGTTCGAATCGTATTTAATTTGGGCGTATACCATACGTTTACATTTATAAAAAAAAAAAAAACCTGACGTGTAGGAGACTTTTGGAGATTATATTCGTTATCAGTAATGTTTAACTAGACAGAAAGTAAATGCAGTTACTCTGTTGCGAAATTTTGTAAAGTAGTGTTATCAATAATTTTATTCTTGTAACGACAAGAAAATATTTTTTATCAATATTTAATCATTACTAGACGATAATATGGAAGACGAAAAACAAAGTACATAATTTGAAATTTTGTGATAAATACTTATCAGAGTTAAAAACAAAAAACTGTAAAAGCTCCTTAATAATTAATAAACATGCTTGAGTGGTTTTTGAAAACTTGTCAAATAGGCTAATGTGAGAATGTCTATGGGCGTCGGTACTCAAAATGCTCCAATTGTTCCTTTGCCTTAAAAAACATTACATGATCCGTAAGTTTTCCTCTATATACGGTAAAAAGAATACATAAAATGCAATATATCGTAAAAAGTACTTCTTTATTTTAGTTTCTTCTGTCTTGTAAATACGTTGTTTACATTTATAACTTGTGGAAAACACACAATACACTAAAAGTTTGATACTGCTGATGCAAGACCACTTTCATTAGGAGAACGTAGCAGTAAACATTACGGAGAGGAAGACGTGATAGCGGCTTTAATGACCCCAACTTGCCCCTTAGTACCTCAACCTCACACATTGTAATTCACAGCGCACTGAATTAATTTTTTTTTGGAGGACAGTTTCTGCTATCAAGATCGTTTTATAGTTTATTACGAGAACGCGAAGTTGGATTTCCTAATGGCAAGTCGAAAGTCATAAAAATTGCAATAACCAGGTCTCGTTCCATTCATGGTTGATTATATTTTTATTTCACTTGTATATTTGTATACCTAATTTGTTTATCTAATGCTTTTATTGCTATATTCGTTTTGATTTTAGAGTTCATTACAGGAGAACTAAAATATACAACTTATAGTCACCATCAATCCTTAGCATAAAAAGAATTTAAAAAATAGGAAAGGAAGGAAGAAGAAGTTGAATGGGAAAGCGCACTGATTTAGACAAATATATTGACCAACAGTTTCCATAGTAAGAGACTAGTTGAGGCGATAGGATTAAATATAAAACGAAAAATAACTTGTCGATAAGAAATTTTAAGGTGATAGTGTTTGTGTCTTACAGTGTTCCGGGTCGAATTTAATCAAATCTAATAATTTGTAATTAGTCTGTTTAACATTTCTATGAACATGATAATATAAATTAATAATATTTCTGTATAACATAAACATGTATAAATTAGATATCAAAATAAAATAAAGCCATCAACAAAAAAGTTAGCTTCAAAAATGAAAAAGATTATGGTACTGGATATTGGTTTTTGAAAGTATTTAACGCTTGTTTATGTTAAAGCTAACTTAATAACTAAACTTAAAAAAAATAATGTTATACCGAACTTAAGCAATTGTTTTCTCTGTCTTTCTCCTTTTGATTACAACAAAACAAATGTATATTTTTTATTATTATTTAAATTTTAGTTCATGTTTACATAAACGTGTTTATAAATTTTTTAAGTTTCATTTTTTATTATTATTTGGCCAGAAATATTTTTAAGCTTTTTAGGTTTATCTTTCGAAACATAATTATGCTTACAAATATTTATTAAATTTCATTTACCTGCTCGATCAATAATTAATTAGAAGCTTCATATTTTGACAAAGAGACAGCTGATTATTGAGGGCAAGTGGCAACACAAACTCTTCTCATCTTCGATAAAGTAATACCGTAATAAACTAACCATATTTATGGAATAATCTCAGAACTCACATTTATTAGATAATTAGATCATTTACTAGAGCGCACCGCTGCATCGAGCTTAGCTACTAATTTATTTTCTTTATTGAAGCAGTTTACTTAACGTCCTTATAAAATACGGCTGTTCTTCTCCGACTGTATTACATATTAGTAACTTTACGCTTATCTCGCTTTTCTGCACGTAAATTTGATTTTAACCCTGAACGGGTTAAAATCAAATTATAAGTTCGGAAACATTAAAAGTTTCGTCTACATCGGTTCCAGAGCTTTTAATTTCATCGTGTGCTTATTAGCTCGAGAGAACACCAATGGATTTTGTTAGATCAATAATACAAAACTAAAAACCGGCCAAGTGCGAGTCGGACTCGCGCACGAAGGGTTCCGTACCATTACCTACGAGTAATTACGAGAGCTTATCTTTTGTATGGGGGTAAACAAATCACGTTTATTGTATGGGCTTATATACCCTTAAATATTCATATTATTAAATTTTTTAGTATTTGTTGTTATAGCGGCAACAGAAATACACCATCTGTGAAAATGTCAACTGTCTAACTGTGAGTAAAATTTAAGTCATCTGAAATCTCATACAAACTTCCATCCCCTAAATAAAGAGGTTGTGTCAGGTAAGATCGAGGCTATTATTGTTTGTGTACTTATATAGTTCACTAGCCAAATTTCGGCTTTCTAGGGCATCAGGAACTGCCCCTTAATTTTGATAAATAATCATAAGTTAATGAGTGAGTAACGAAAATAAGATATAATAATAATAACAGCTATGGTAATGAAATCAGGCTTAATAAATGTACCATGGACACTTCTTGTTACCTTTAGTTTGGCAATCATCAAGATCACAGCTATGAATGTTCCGAAATTCGGCAAAACGCTTCGATACGAGGTAGGTTGTGCCCTAACGCTTCGCTGCTTGTCTTGCAGGAGGCACTATCATGCACCCAAATCAGTTATTATTTTCCGTATATTTGTAAAACGTGTGTGATTTTGAACAAAAAAAAATCCTTCTTTCTTAAGCTTGACCCAACAAAGTTCATTGTAACTCTCTCTGGCAAATGAGTACACGATGAAATTAAAAGTTTAAGACCCGATAGACAAAAGACATAGACAAAAGTTTTAATCCTTCCAAACTTATTATTAGATTTTAATTCTGAATATACTATTTCCCTGTAGAGAAGCTAGAGAACCGTGAAGTTAGGTAATAATGTGTAATAACATCGGATAAGACCAGGCGTATTTCATAAGGATGTTCAGTAAACTATTGCAATAAATAAAATTAATGAGTAGCTAACCCCGCTGCAGCGGTGCGCTCATGAAATTTATATAATCTATACATATAATAAAACTGTATATGATCGCATTCTATACATGGCAAACATTTGAAAATTAGCAACGAGGGAAAGTTTATATACTAGGCGTATATAACAATATCTTTTTATTTTGCCAGTTTATATCGGTGTTCGACATATTTGACCACTCTGACCTCAGAAATGGCTTAACAGCTGATGGATGGACAGTTTTTTTTATAGCATAGGAGGCACACGAGCAATTAGGTCACCTGATGAAAAGTGAACACCAACGCCTACAGACATCCGTAACACCAGAGGTCTAACAGATGCGTTGCCGACCTTTGAGGAAAGAATAAGCTCTTTTCTTGAAGATCCCTAGGTCGTATCGGTCCGGAAATACCGAGGGGGGCAGCTGATTCCATATTGAAATGGTGCGTGGGATGAATTTGCGCACAGTAGTAGACTTCGGAGGATCTAGGTGGTGACGGTGGAATTTGGAATTTCGGCGCGAAGTCCTATAATGGAATTCAGCTGTAGGTATTAATCTGAACAATTCCTCGGAACACTCCCCGTGATAAATACGATAGAAGATGCACAGCGAGCTGACATCTCTACGCAAGGCAAGAGTATCAAGCTGGCGGGTGAGATACTGGTTATGAGATTATGATGGCGCAAACTTGAGTCTTTTTAGGGTTGAATTGGACTAAATTTAGTCGGCCCCATTCCGAGACTTCGCATAAGCTCGACTCGATTTCAGACACAAGTTTGTTCCGGTACTCGTTGACTTGTTCGCGTGAAACATTGACGCGGCCAGTGTATAGTGCGTCACCAGTGCTATCATCTGCATAGCAATGAATGCTATCGGTTTGAAGCATGTCATTTATATGCAAGAGAAACAGAGTGGGTGACAGAACACAGCCTTGTGGAAAGCCAGCATTGACACATATGAGGTCCGAGCATGCACCGTCGACTACGACCCATAATGCTCCGGTCTGTCAAAAAGCTGGCGATCCAGTCGCAAAGTTTCACAGGTATCCCAAAAGCCGGAAGCTTGGAGAGAAGAGCTTTGTGCCAAACCCGATCAAAGGCTTTCGCTATGTACAGACTAACTGCCAATGCCTCCCCCTTTAATTCAACAGCTTCCGCCCATCGATGCGTAAGGTAAGTTAAAAGGTCACCAGCAGAGCGACCTTGACGGAAACTGTACTGACGATCGCTGAGCAGCTGGTGTTCCTCTACATACTTCAGGAGCTGGCTGTTGATTATTGTTTCCATGATCTTTGAAAACTGGGGGGTTATAGCTATAGGCCGGTAGTTGGACGGGTCCGAGCGATCCCCTTTCTTTGGGATCGGGTGCACTAGAGCTGTTTTCCAGTTCCTTGGGCGATGCCAACAGAATAGGAGTACCGGAAAAGACGCGTTAAGACAGGCGTCAACTCGGGGGCACATCTACGTAGCACAATTGGTGCGATTCCATCAGGCCCACTCGACTTATGAATATCCAAGGCCATAAGTGCTTTCCGCACAGAACTCTGCCGGATCTTTATGTCCGGTATAGAGTAATCGCACCGCGAGATGGTAGGCCGTGGAGTACCCTGGTCATTCAAAGTCGAGTTGGATGTAAAAAGACAGCCCAGGAGATCGGCCTTATCTTTAGCATCATGGGCCAACGAGTCGTCACACCGGCGCAAAGATGGAAGGGATGGCATACCGAAATTTCCGAGGACAGCCTTGGCGAGAGACCAGAATGCACGAGTTCCAAAAGGAAGGCGGACTATCCGTTCGCCAATTTTGCCAATGTGCTCTGATTTAGCTTTGACGATAACACTTTTGAGAGACCTGGAAGCGAAATTATACTCCTTTTTTAGTGCGCTGGTATTTATGTCCTGAGATGTCACCGCTTTTAGCCAAGCCTGATAGCATTCCTGCTTATGGCGTAGCGCCAACCGACAAGACCGATCAAACCAGGGCTGGGACTTTCCACCAATCGGTACTTTAGAGTACGGAATGAATAGTTCCATTCCCTGAAGCACCACATCGACGACGGAGTCGGTAATGCCATTAGGATTGTCCAGCGAGAAGCATATGTATAGCTCCATGGGTAGGATGCAAAGAAAAGACGCATCTCGTCCCAATCTGCTGACCTAAAGTGCCAGACGCGGCGGCAGCTTCCGTTGTATGGCCTGAAATTGCGTCTAACGGGCACAGTACTCCGTATCAGGCAGTGGTCCGACGAGCCTAGAGGAGCATCGACGGATACCAGATAGCTGTCCGGATGAGAGGTCAACAGAAGGTCTAACAGGGAAGGTGTATGGTCATGAATATCTGGGATTCGCGTGGGCGAGGAAACCAGTTGTGTCAGACCATATGCCAAAGCGAAGTCGTAGGAAGATCTTCCCGCATGATCGGTGGAATGTGAACCTAGCCAGTCGGCGTGGTGGGCGTTAAAATCACCGAGTATCACGATCTCTGCGGTCGGAATCTGCTGGAGCACGGAATCGGTCGCCATTTCGATGTGCTCGATGAGTCGATCAATTGCGTCGTTTCCGCTATGGGATCTATATAGGCACGCATAGACGCGGGGATGGTCGTCGCTGTCTATACGTAGCCAAAGGATGGAGAGATCCCTATCTTCAAGATGGCTTAGGCGGCGAAAGCAGATATTCTCACTGACATATGCGCACACTCCAGCCTGTGGTATGAAGGAATGTTCCAATTTATAACCCGGGTAGATAAGGTGGAAAGTGTCAGTCGGATAGGATATCTGCGTTTCGGTCAGGAACAAGAGAGCCGGCTTCGCCGTTTCAAGGTGGTGGTGAACGGCATTCAGGTTCGAATGTAATCCCCTGATGTTACAAAAGTCCACAGAGACTGTTTGGGGTATCATCGGCTTCTTGCTTCGCTTGTCTTTTGCCGCAGTCTTGAGCACAGCATTGCCCCCTCCCCCCCAGAATACGTGGGGCAGCCTAGGCTTCCAGGTTCAGGGCGTGACTTTGAGCCTCGAGGTCCAGGGAGGGATTCTCCGACACCAAGGATGCCAGTACCCTCCTGGGGTAATCTAAAAATTGGCCGTGCTACCATGAAGTTGGGGGGAGGGGGGTTTGGGCTTACCGGAGGTTTGGGCTTTTTTTGTGATTGTCTTCACTTAACATCCAGGACTATTACGCTTTTAGGTTTTTAAAATACTAACTCTGTGTGTATATTGTGTGTTATCCGTGCTTGTGTCCGATCTTTCGATTTTGACTATAGATGTACAGTTTTGCGGTTTGAATTTGTTACCCTAGTTTAGTTTTCCGACTACTTCCGACCGTTAGGGTTCCGTATCTCAGAGAGTGACTATCTGTTTTTAATATATTTTAATGTTTTCAAGTGAAAGTCGAACCTTTGAAGAGTCTTTTCAGGCACGAAATATTAGTTCGGTCACGAAAGCCTGTGTAAGATGCTGAACTAAGAAGGCAAGAACATAAACCCCCTTATTAATAAACATAGAATAACTCTATCCAAGGAATAACCTAGTAATAAACTGACATCTGTCAAATTCCTTCATAAAAAACACATAAAAACGTAGACAGAGAATAAAAAGTATGGAATTTGACAGATGTCAGTTTATTACTAGGTTATTACTTGAATAAAGTTATTCTATGTTTATTAATAAAAGGGAAAGAGTCTAGCAGCAGAGAGAGCCGCTGATAATACCTGCTCGAACTCAGCAAAGGCTGCTTAAACAGGGAGAACGTCACACACGTTGAGAGTAATTACGCCAAACAATCCAGTAATTCAAAATACGATCCTGCCTCGAGTCATACACGCTATGGGACACCGTAAAAAAATTCAGTCTCACTTTAAATATGGAAGTGAATCTATATAACGAAACAAATGCAGGCAAATATGCAGAAACACTGTTAAAGATTGGACATGATTGGAAATTGAGATCGAGGGCAGTGTGAGAGAAGCTGGAGATTTTTGTAAATATTATTACATTGTTCACGCTTGAACATAATCGCGCTACATCAGCTCAGCGATAGGCCGAACTAAGTTGCTGACTATGTAGACACACACTTGAATAAATATTTTGTATTGTATAGAAGCACACAAGTAATAATATTTTGTATATAATATATAATAAATGGTCTTCTACTTTTGACAAAGTGCGTATATACTTCTTCAAGTTTAAAGAATATAGAATAATAGAATATCAGCGCGAAGTCCTGTTTTGGAATTCAGCAGCAGGTATTTAATTCGAAAAATTCCTCGGAACACTTCCCATGATAAATAGGGTAGGATATGCACAGTGAACTAACATCACTACGTAAGGCGAGAGTATCAAGCTGGCTCGCTTTCTCGACTGCTACATCCTAATTATTTATCAAAGATTAAACGAACTTCGATGAATGTAATCTTCATGACATTTAAATGAATATTATTGGTTTAAATGAACTGAGATATAAGTTTGTAATGAAATATAATGATTATAAAATTATGTTAATGTAAGTGAAACAATGAATACAAATCAAAAACTTGAAAACTTGAAATCAAAACTTATTGCGAGATTTAAGTAATAATTTATTACTTACATTATTTACTGTGGTGTTGCTGACTACGTTCTTATAAGCTGTGGAGTATTGGATACACAATTAAAGGCGACACTTGCGATGACACGTCTATTCAGGCAAGTTACAAATCAATACTCATTTAATTATGATCGATACACTCTATTTATACTAATGCTCTGTAATGTGCCTGACATTACCGTAATCTTCAGTGAAGATTATGTACATCCTCTCATGGTTTGTGGTCTGAATGTTTACGTCATTGGCGTGGTTTCTAACGTGTTGGCGGCCGCGGCAGTAGCAATTACCTGAAGTATGAAGCTGTGTCAAAAATTCAATAACGTAAAGTTTCCACAAGAAGATAGCAATTTGCTTTCTTATTTCTTGCAGAAAAAAGAAATGAGCAAGCTTGTCCCTCTAGTTTGCAAAGGACGAAGTATTACGACTATATCTCAGTATAATGTTACTTAAGCTCTGCTACAAAGTTGCACTCATTATTTCAATAGTCTGTGAAGACTGAGACAGAGTTATGTGGCATCTTCGTAGCCCTGTATACTTGCTAATGGATTGTCTATAACTAAATATTTTTTTGTTTATCTTGTCGCATCTGCCCTTCATACACGTTATAGTGCATACCCTCATATATATATGTCAATGGAATAGTCATTAAAACATTTTTAATACCAAGCTCAGACATCAATAACTTTTACCACGAATTTTTTTTTCCTAAATTCCATAAACTCTATGTTTATGTGTTCTAATGATAAGTCGTTTCAGCGTAATATCTTTTCTTTTATGATGTCGATCATAAAAGAAAAGATATCGATGATGAGATTTCTATAATGACTATTTGATGCAACTTTGAAATATTTTCTACGTTAGTTTTTCTATTGTGTTTGGCGTAAACTTTAAAACGGATTAATCATTGTATATCATATGCCACATCCATAAAGGTGACTACCCATGCTCGTTAATAATAAATCTAAATCTAATAAAATAAATCTGATACCCTACATATGAACAAGTATATGTGACTTATAGTCCTCGTCTCAGGCTACAAAACGTTTTTTAAAACAGAAACTGTCCTCCAACAAAGTTCAGTGCGCTGTGAATTACAATGTGTGAGGACGACGTACTAACGGGCAAGTTGGGGTCATTAAAGCCGCTATCACGTCTGCTTCTCCATAATGTTTACTGCCACATTCTCCTAATGAACGTGGTCTTGCATCAGCAGGGATAAAACTTTTAGTGTATTGTGCGTTTTCGACAATTGTGTGTTGTTCTTATGTGATATACACGTATACGACGTGTTTATAAGACAGAAAAGAATGTAAACAGAATGAGTATTTTTATTGTACATAATTATATTCGTATTTATTTTTTTTTACTGCATAATGAGGGAAATTACGAATCTTATTATGTTTTGTTCTGGTCAAAGGGAGCATTTGAACAGTTACGTTCTAGATACCAACACCCTCAGGCATTTACTTTTAATATAATTCTTACGTTCTATTGTAAAGAATCTGAAAATAAATGTTTTATTAAAATTGCTAGCTGCGATCTGCGGTTTCACCCGCACGTGTTTCAATCCCGTGGAAATATTGTGACTAAAAACAAAATTTCGTAGAAATCGATCTAGCAGTTTCGGAAGAGAATGGTAACTAACATACATGCCTAACTAATAATGTAAGGTCATGTTTAACCGACAGCACCTTATGGCACGGCCCCTTATGTTTGGAAATAGACGACTAAGAGAAACTGCAGCCTTTACTAATCTGGGATCTAATCGTCGTAAGTGTTCTTTAAACGTCCATCGAGCGTGGGAAACGTTATTAATAAAAAGAAACGAGATTGACGTTTCCCAGCTCTGACAGATACGACGGTCCTTTTGCAGAAGACGACGGTCAACCGGAAGATAATCTAACACAATATGTATAATATACATTTACTATATACTCGTATAAAAATACATTTACTGTGTGTAAAAATACATTTACTGGTAAAAATATATTCCGATTAATGAATAAGCGCTGATAGTACCTTGTTAGTAGGTAATTGAGAATAATAATTTAAATTTAAACTTGATAGTCATAATGCATCCAGGATTAACAGATGACCACCAATCGCAATTTCTTATGTGTGTAAATGTCACCTAAATCCTAAACGACTGGACTGATTTTGACGACATTTGTTTGTGTTGACGGGAATTTGAGAATTGTTTAGATTCACAAATCCCGGCAGATGGCACTGCAGTGACGCGAGTGAAACCGCGGGGTACAGCTAGTGGTTTTATAAATTAACAAGGCCTTACTGGTGCAACCAGAGCGCATTATGGCCCTAAGAGTTATACGAGGATACCGCACAACGTCATGTATCCTGCTACTGCCAGATGGTCATTTCGCACAAACGGGCGGCTGGCAGAGAAAGAAATGGCGAGGGGAATTGAAGAGTCTTCTGCTCGCACAAGAACTAAACATGGCCGGGTGATGCCGCCGCGCGCCGAACCGAACGGTCACTGATAGATTCGGGAGAACCATCTCAGACGTGACCTAGTCCATCCTGTAGTATTATGTTTCAGTAGGTGGACACGCCTACCACGAACTGTTTATAACAGAGAAGCATATTTCCTTTGGTGACAGCGTAGTGTTGAATAGCTTTTGGCCCGGTGAACTGATCAAGGTCCCGGGAAGCCGCGAGCGCCATCTGCCTGTTGATAATGCCTATAACGAACTAAATTAATCAGTATAAAAATCATGCGGGATCGGTTAAATTACAATGAACACCATAAATGGTGAGTTTTGAGTCATTTATCCATAGCCAAGGCATCTATCTGAAACAAAAACTTTAGGAGACTATCGTTGTTCCCGCAACGCGGGACGTTCTTAGCACACCCCGAGAGGTGGGGGGCGCATGAATGCAGTCAGTCAACGGCTGGCCACCGTTCGACCGGCGCGTGCACACATCATACATCTCCTGCGCAGGGAATATTTTGTTCGTGCTTAACTATCGTAATATAAGTGCTTCTGCCCTATTGCTGTGCTCAATTTATAAACTAACAATACATACTATATAAGTGCTTATGCAAGTGTTCCGCTCAAAACCTTCCGCTTATCTACGTGCAGCGTGTCCGCGGGTGTAATTCAGCACAAAAGGTGAGTCCGTCAGTTTTCCCATCCCAGATCCTAACCCATATCACCCCATTCTAGCCCATCGAGCGACAGTCGCCACGAGGCGCCGTCAATCGTTGTCATAATTAAGCTCGTTGAAAATTATTATCTCCAAGTGTTTCCAAAGTTCAAAATTTAATGTTCCATCTGAATTCCACCAGCACTTGTAAATTGTACACAAAATGGCTACTCACTTTTCAAGAGTTTGGTACAAGTTTGATCGCTAAGCAACAAAGTAGAAATAGTGCCGAAGTTTAGAGTGTATTAAATACTGAGATATTTCTTCAACTTAGAGCTATAAAGTTTGTTAAATATTTCATCATCATTATCAACAAGCGACATCCATTTTAACAAAACTACTTTCTACAGTAAATACTCTTTTTTTCACAGTAATTGTTTTAATTGGCCAGGCAATCTCAATATATACTGTCTATCTATGAAGTAGAACAAAGAGATCGATAAATGGACATGATGTCGGAAAGCCGATGAAAGGTAGCAATTTCATGAAACTACTTCGACAACGATTCCGGCAAAAATCCGAGATCTATAAAAAAACAGTAAATTTTTAGTTAATAAAAAGTCTCATATCCATTGAGTTATATGTACTACGTAACTCAATGCTCATATCAGCATTTTTTCAACTCTAGTATTTTTTTGATAAATTTTGTAAAATGTTGTAAACAAATTGCGTACTTACCATTATAATATTTGTTTTTTGGGTTCGGTCTCAAAGAGAAAAACGGATCGGAACGGATATATGTATGTACTTACGTTACACACTTAGTGCAATACCTAAAGTATTGCACGAAGTAGCGAGTTTGACATTGGTCTAGAACAATAGGGCCACCCGGGCTCCTAGGTATCATTCGTAAATGCATTCCCCTGCATCAAAAAAAAAGAATCCCATTGCTATGCCGGATAGAGCTACCCATACCGGAGAGGCTGGGGAGAGAGACCAGACAAAGAGCAGCTCAGCTGAAGAGTGCTCCACCCATCCTTCTGAATCAACAGATGGCAGCTTGAATTGAGAAGACTGGCGAGTCCAATTGGTGGACGCATTGGTGGCGTGCTTCTCTGGAGTTTTGAGGCCCCTGGTCAGTATGGGAACCGGATAAGATTGCAGGGTTCCGACGACATGTTAATCGACGAAATGTTTAGAGAAAGCTGAACAGTCACCAGAAGCTAGGGGGAGTAAACACTTTAAAAAGGCTTAGCCCTAAGGAGCTTAGAGGCCGACTATGTGGGCGCAAAAGATCCGAAATTTGCCCTCGAAGCCCTAGGTAGACAGTGAACAGCCTTCCGGTTAGTGTTTATCTTGACAAATAACAATATACTCTTGTGTATACATATACTAATTCGTCTGGAATGTTTAAGATGGCTCGGGTAATTGGCTCCTTTAGAGCATGGAGCATACATTGAGCATACACTACAACGCAATATCATGTACGTTATCGTATCAATTTTGTAATAGTCATGCGAAATAAACATTATACAAACAGTAATATACCCGCGGGTATTAAAATGACGTTCGAACTAACGGAGTATATAAACATTATGTTTTCTTGTATCGTCTGTGGCGGTGAATTTGATAATACGTCTTTATATTCCGTGCGTGGAACTGACTTTTATAGTTTACTAGCTGCGCCCCGCGGTTTCACCCGCATAACTTTCGATCCCGTGGGAATATCGGGATGAAAAATAGATGTTGGCCGATTCTCAGACCTACTCAATATGCTCACAAAATTTCATGAGAATTGGTCTAGCCGTTTCGGAGGAGTATGGCAACGAAAACTGTGACACGATAATTTTATATATTAGATAAATAAAAGCATAATATACAAACTGGAGCTATAAATGTGGAATAAAATATATTATACTACGGCCGCTGAGAGAATGCGTTTCTGACATGTGTCAAATAGTCATGACTAGTGATGGGAAAAAAGTAACTATTTTGGATTGTATGATTTTGAATACTTGATTGTCTGA
>LUGF01024071.1:81099-96346 GCA_001625245.1 Calycopis cecrops
CCGGCACTTTCATTTTTTGGTACGTTTTGACTGACCCTATTTTTTAATTCAGCTCACATTGAAAATATCCAGAAAAAATTTGTTAAATTTATATGTTTTAAACTTAATACTCCTTACAATTCTACGCTTTACCTAAATATGTGTAAAAAACATCACCTTTGGAAACACACCTTTGGAAATCCGACGCGATATGGCGGACTTCACCTACCTGTCCAAAATAGTATCAGGACAGATTGACTGCCCCGATCTCTTGTCTAATATTAATATAAATGTGCTCTCGAAGTCACGTAGATTCAATGCCCCTTTCACTGTCCCTAAAGTGAACACTAATTATAGGCAGAATAGTTTTCTGTGGCGGACTTGTAATAAATTTAATAATTTATCAAAAACGTTTGAAGTTGAGATACTTATTTCATGGCGGAGTAAATCAGACAAGGCGTATAGTATCACAACACTTTTTTAATAAATAGTAGTACTTAAAATGATTGTATTGTAAAACACGTATAATTTTTCCCTAAAACTGTGAGCGCTAAGCAAACTATGTTCATTTCTGTTGTAATTCCTTATAAGTTTCTATTGGTAAAAACCTTTGTTTGACTCATTGCTTTGTATGCTAAATTTAATATTGTCATGTTACAGCTGTAGGTTTTTCTTTCAATAAATAAATAAATAATCCAGTAGATTCACCAATGTATTTTAACGGCTTACAATAATTACAAACGAATGTCATTTCTCCAATAGTTACCGATTTGTCGGCACAATAGTCTATTGCCGGATCATAGTGGAATGCAGCTCGTTCCAGGATCATAGCAGCCGCAGACGCAGTCCGTCTGCGGCGGCGCTCAATTTCATTATGACGTTCTCGCTGTTGTTGTGTTTGATGTGCACGAACTGGTTGCATTCTAAGTCTATCTAGTGAGTGACAATGAAGTATTGTCACTCACTAAAGACCGCAACTCTGACATAGCAATACGACTATTTTCTTGCTCGGTCTGTATCTGGTCATCAGTGCGGTTAGTTCGTGAGGTGGTTCTTCGCACAATTGATTGAAAACGACGACCTAAGTCAGGTCGTCTTCTCCTCGGCATCGCAAATTTCATTAATTAAAGTGAAAAAAGCTCTCGCGCACTTAGAGGTAAAACTAAAGACCAACAAAAAAATATTTACACTACACAACGGAAGTAGAGCTTATAATAATCAATCATATATTATTGATTTAGTACAAATTCTTTACCGTTACTTATAACAATGACAGGTTTACAATGACAAAACATGTCAAGATAATATTTATTTTTTAAATACAAAAAAGTTTCACTTAGATCGAATTTCAAGGTTTTTTAAAATATGCAAAATTAAATGCATATTTTTCAATATTTCTGGGAGATTTTCTTAATATTTTTTTCCGTAAGAACCTTCTCCTAATAATAACAAATACAACAAAAAAAGAATTAGTGAAATCGGTCCAGCCATTCACGCGTGATGCCGTGACCAAGGAAAACGGGTTTCATTTTTATATATTAAAAAAAATATAGATTACTACAAAATAAAAATGTTTCGACTATGTATGTTCTAATTTTTTTTTGTAACTTACTGTTACTTCAGCGAATTTGTGCATCTACGTATTTTCAGTACATTTGCTACTCTCCGATTGGGAGGCCCATTAGGAGAGGAGTTTTGGAGGGCATCAGAATGCATAATGTCTATGGACGTCTGTAGTCACTAGGAGGATGCGATTGCTCCTTTGTATCCCATTAGGCTATATGTATAATATATTTTTATTATGTATTAACAAAGTTGAGTTATACAACTGTGTTTTTGCAAAATAATTAAGGTTGAACGAGACACAACTATCTAGTTTCGTCGGTACGTTGATTTTACCTACTTAATTAGTATAAGTAAGTAAGTATCTGGAATTATTCCTAGAATTAAACCGTCACACCAGGGATAGTGTGCCGGTCCAATACAGCAACAATGCACAAAGCTCCCTCAAATCACTATGAAATACATTTTGAACTTTGTATTTACATTTGTGTAAGTTTAGACATTTGTGCTATAAACATTCTTATTTATATTGATCCCGTACAAATTCACCATTCCATCCTTATACAATCTCACACGGCTAATATAATGCGGATGTCTGTGGGCGTCACGAAAGGACTCCGAATACTCATTATCTCCCATATATATTATAAAAAAAAGGGTGGCCTTATTTCGCGAAGAGCCGGCCATTCCTAATGATAAAATACCCGGAGGAAGTAATCCATTTATAACTTTACTTCAGTTTGACTTGAGATAAGCTTTTCAAGGGAAATACATTATGTAACTTAGATTATAGCTAAGTGAAATGAATAAATGTAGAATTAACTACCGTTGTAGGTAGTTATCAAGACAAAATTTGACCGATTCATAAGTACAAAAGACTTATGAACACGAAACATTGTAATCACACCATCAAGCTGTAGTTTTAGTTTCTTATCAACTTTTTATATTTTTCTATTTATAAGATAATGAAATTTAGGTACATAAATATAAATGAATAAGATTTATAAATAGCCATTCATGACTGGAAAGTGGGTAACTGTCACTAACATAATACCGGAAAAGTGATTTCTTTGATTAGGTACAGATTTTTCTAAGTTTTGGTAGTTATTAAAACCACGTGTAGAGTTTTGTCGTAATCCTGAATTTGTATCGTGATCCGCAAAGATGTGTTGTTGATACTGTATACGTCTTCAAAAGTTTAGTTTACTGAAAATGACCCGAACATAAGACAATTAAGTATAAACAAGCAAAACAACATAATAGTATGACATTTTTTTTGGACAACAGGATACGTCCAGCGACAGGCTGGTAAAAAGGCCAGACATCTTCTTCTTGGGGACGGTCCGACTGCCTCTGAATGGTCCTAACTACAACGTCGGAACCGTGCAATGGGGTCGGGTTCCCATTCTGACCCCTGATCGTAGTAGGTACTCCAACGGAGCACGCCAATTTATCCGAATCGAACCTGCCATTTATCCTAATCCGCGCCGCCGTCTGCTGATTCAGAGGGACGGGTGGAGAACCCTATTGCTAAGCTTAGTTTGGACTGTACCCCCAGTCTGTATAGGTAACCCCGTCTGACGTAACCTTGGGGATCACAGACACACGCAAGCCCCTTTACCACGGCAAGATGGCAGCATGTTCGTGGGGAACCTGTTACTTTACCCTCCAATAGTATATTTCAAATCGAGGTACCGACTGCAGAATTATAAATCGATGCCTTGAAAGAATTCTGTTGTAACTCAAAAATTTGTGAATTTTTCAGTAGCGCAGTTTAAAGTTTTTCTGGAAGTTTGAATTAGGTACTATAATGTTTTATCTATTGTGTGGAAGTAGATAAAAGGTGTATAAGAATATGAAAAATATATTGCAATTTATATTAAATGTCAGTTTGAAAGGAAATAACACTTACTTAATTAAATAAATTGAAAATACTACTAGGCCTCAGATAAAAACAAAAATATATTAATATCACATACAAATTTATGATAAATTTTGGCTTATTAGAAAAAAATACTAAAAAATATTATGGTTATTTTTTTAATAACAGTGATAAGTAAAAAAAAATAAAAAATAAAAAATTATTAAGTATTATTTAAGTAACACAAAATCTTCATAAGTTCTTTTTCATAGATACTGATACATTTTGATTCGTACCATCTGAGCTTTGTTAATTTTAAATAAATATTGTTGTAATCCCAATTCGGTACTTATTTTTACAAAGAATGTTTACAATAAGTAACATATTTTATGGAACAATAACGAATTAATTGGTTTTATATCAGGTAAAAATATACCAAAATTAGAAAAAGTATAGAAAAAAAACAGAAAGTTTAGATTTTTTATTACGCTTATGAACCTAAGCCGGTACAGGTGACTAGATATGGATTTGCAGAAATTCGATCGAGGTCACTCACACAATATGAAAATATGTGTTCGCTTTCTTCCGAATCGCTCATAATCATCATCGCACGACATACAAATGGACAGAGCGACAAAAAGTGATGGAACATATTTCCTTAGCAATTCTAAGTGTTCCTAGCCATCTTCTTTTTAGATACATGAGTGCATACAATTGGGCTTAATAAAACAGTAATAACTTATATGTGCTGTCCGGTGTTCTCCAAACTTCAAACCAAGACTTAAATTTTTTTTTTAATGATAACAAAAGTTTGCGAAAATGTTTGCATGCGTTGCCACAACCGTCTGAATATTTTTTTTAATATTAAATGATTTCAATAATTTATCTCACTTATTGTACTAATATTATAAATGCGAAAGTTTGTATGCTTATTTGTTTGTTTGTTACTCCTTCACGTAAAAACTGCTGAACCCATTTTCATGAAATTATGCACACACGTGGATGATAACTTGAATTAACACATGATGTTTTTATCCCAAAAAATCCTTTGGGATGGCATGGGATGATTTTCTATTTTCCACGTGAAAGAAATTTACGCGGGTGAAACCAAGGGGCACAGCTAGTATTAAAATGTTTATTTACGCTACGCTGAAGCTAAATTTCTTTCTGAAAATGATATTATGATTCGACATCTTTTGTCCGATTTATAAGTGACGAACTACAATGTCAAGTATCCGAAGAATAAAGTCACATCTTTCGTTTTATAACTGTCATAAACCGAAGCAATACGCAATATTGCATCTCGGTTATTGTTATACAAAACAAATAGGTCAAACCGAACTGAAACAATATAAAAGATACTACACCAAGGTTTAAGGCTTCAGCCGAAATACTGCTACCGTAACAAACTTTAGACATTTATTGAAATAAAACTTCTTACCTATACTTTCGAATTTTTTACGATATCAGTTGTGAGTGAAAATAACTCAAGTCAGTTTCTTTGACCCAGTTCTATAATTTACTGACACCCTTGTTGGTTTTACTCATTAAGATGTGCCTTGATATTATTGACGAATAGAACTTTCAATTGTAGTAGTTTTGTTTCAAAGGTGATGAAAGGAAAATGTATCGCGGCAAAGTACCTAGAGACTGAATTATCTCCAAATGATTCTGATATTGGTCACTTTTCAAAATTTTCTTCACTTGACACCGCCAGTGAATTATGCTATGTGCTAGCCTATGCTACTTTCGTTTCTTATTAAATATATTATATAAAATCTGCTGCTTGAAGTTGAACTCCGATAGATAGATTGGAAACATCTAATGTATATTTTTAGGAGTTCACGCCAAAGAAGTATATTATGATTAATGTCAAACTTAGGCTCTCAAGCTCATGAAGCACTTGACCAATCATACTTTGTTCCAAGTTGACAGAATCAAAAGATACAGCCGCTTCTGTACAAATCTGTTTTCCAATCATCGCGAAGTGACTGAATCATGAAATGTGGCACCAAGTTATAAGTTGTAATGCAATTACGATTAAATCACTGAAAAAGCACACAATTACTATTTCATTTTATATAAAATGAGCGCAGGCGCCTTAAAATATAAGTTTGTTAATTTTCACAGGTTGTCATGATCGGATTTCTCAGTATGTAAATCCGACGGGCACTTAACCGGTTAATTAAGTTAATTTGCTAGATAGATTTAATAGTAAGAGGTAGTACCACGCTGCGAGCATGCATGCAGCCAAATTGGGCCGGCACTACCGAGGACCACTTTTTACACGATAGCGGCGTAAAGTGAGACTTGTGATGTCGTGTTTCGTGCGGTGTATAAGTTGCTGGTGGCCCATGGAAAAGGGAGGAGGAAGTGCCCTCCTTCATCCTCCGCATCTTTATAGCCTTTACGCAGATGTCTATGAAAATGGCTCCGACTGCTCGTTTGCCTTTCTATACTATACAAAAAAGATATAACAGTAGCGCATAAATGTTGTTATCAATATTTTATCACGTCCAATTACTAATGTTAAATCATTATTAACGTAAAGATTAATAAAACTGTCGTAGAAGGGAACTAGAAATATTCAGCAATTTGGCAAATATTCAACGGATAACAATAACTTGCAGGCTATAATATAATATAGCCGAAATTAAACCCAGACACAGGTAGTGTAATGATTGTTATCCAATTTACGGTTCAATGTACTAAGTGGCCAAGACCATTGGTTTCTACGATCATTATTATATGGCTATACTACATTAACGCATGATAGTTATATGATTTATATTTATATCATCGATAGTGCTCTACTTGATAAATTTTATTTCTTTCTTTTTCTGTTTCGTATCTTGTGAAATGTATAATTAATCAGCTTTGGGTGAGCTTTGATGTTGTATGGGACTGTCAGGTCAAAGATATAGCTAGAATTACGAGAGTTATAATGTAAGGTGGGGAAACCTCAGCGACTAGCCATTGCCTTGTAAGGAACTAACTCTGGTTGGCTTCATCGGTCAAATTCTTTTCGCTTGATGTACTGATTGACACCCACTTCTACGAGTTTTAAGGCCGCAACAAGGATTGCTCCAGGGCAGGAATATACACTTATATCAATGTAGTATGTTATATGATAAAGCTTGTTAGCAACGGTATACATATTTTAACATATGTTCTGGCCTCGGTGAAGAGGCTAGACTTCTCCTCCTTGGGGACTGTTCGGCTGCCTCTGGAAAGTCCCGACTACGACGTGGAACCATGCAATGGAGTCAGGTTCTCACCCTGACCCTTGGTCCCAGTGCTCCATGGGAACTTGCGACCATTGGCCAAATCGGACCCGCCACTCGTTTCATTACACGAAGCCTTCTGCTGATTCAGAAGGACCGGTGGAGGATCCTAAGTCGAAGTGCTCTTAGCTTGTCGAGCATGCCTCTCTCTCCAAGCCAGTCCGGTATAGGTAGCCCTGCCCGGCATAGCCTTGGGGATCACTGAAGCACGCAATTTCCCCCACTACGACAAGGTGGCAACATCTTCGGGGAGCCCGTGTGTACCATAGAGTAATAAAACTTAAAACCAAAAAAGTGTATTGTCCAATATCTGTGTTGACATTTTTTAAAACTTTATCCAAGAACGGTGTTAAAGATGATATGATTGGCAGTGATTCCATAAATAATCTCAAAGTTTTTTTATATCTCTAGGTAAAACAAAGTAACAAACGTGGGTGGCACAAGGCCAGTGAACGAAATTGCACTAAATAATTCTGATAGTAATTAAATTTAATGGGGCATCATCCGAAGGATAACGATCTGCTGAAATTGAAATTTCTCTTCCACCCGCTTTTTGTTTTGAACGTTCCCAACTCTGTGAGATAAAAATATTTTAGGTCCAAATTTATAAAAACCACCAAATTTTCTTTTTAAAATTGAAATATGTAATCCTAAGTATTTATTATAGAATTTTAATCAAATATACGTGTAGGTACTATATATTATTATTTTAAAATGTACCAAGCAAGTGTGTCAAGCATTATAGTTTTACTGCTGAACATAGGTACCTATATTATATTCAAGAGAAAATATAAAGATAATAATTGTGTAGAGAAGCGGAAATAAAAAAACTGAGGGCAAGGAGAGGAAAGCAAAAAAAAAGATTGTTGCAACAGAAAAAAATTCTAAAATCTATGTGCAAAAGCACTGCATACACGCTCTGCATACTAACATGCAGCTGAATTGGACCGGCATGTCGTAAAGAGATAGCTGCGCTGTCGCGTTTCGTGCGGTGTGAAAAAAGGGGGCACCGCATCTGTATAGCCTCTTTGCGGATATCTATGCTATGGGTGTCGGTAGACATGAAGATGGCTCTGACTGATCGCTTGCATAAATAAAACAAAATATCACAAAAAAAATACTTCAATAACTGTCAATTCAATTCATTGTCCTTTAATTTTAACCCAGTATCCAGTACTGGTTTTTCTGTATTCTAATTAAATTTCACGTTATCTTTATACGCAATAGAAAAATATAATTTAAAGATTTTTTTAAACGTTACCACTACCAATGTAGGATAAGCGCTAAAGTATTTAGTAAGAGGTGTTTATTGTACAAGCAGTGCGTGGTTACAGGTTGAAGAAAAAGAGAAAGAGAGAGTACCACCAGTTGTAGCTGTATTGGGCCGGGGCGACCGGAGAGGTACCATTCGCTTACATGATGCCGGCAGCGCATGTGTGTGTGACAACTGTGACGTCGCGTTTCGTGCGGTGTGTAAGTACCTACCCGGTTTCTCATAGAGAGAAAGGAGGACAGGGGTATGTATGCGGTATGCGTATGTCCTTGGGCGTCGGTAGTCATTAATTTTGTAGTCAGTTATGCAAAACAAAAAATATTATACAAACAGTAATTCACATTCAAAATGGTTATTGGTACCCCCGGATTTCGAATACTACTAATGGAGTATATACATTATGTTTTATATATGTTGTGTCGTCTGTGGCGGTAAATTTCAAATACTTCTTCACATTCTATGCGTGGAACTTCTGCATTTTATTTTAAAAACTTTTTATTAAAAATGGAATAAAATATATAGATAGATAGAATATATAAATTTTTCATCATAATATATTAATATGATTATATTTTATTCTTTGATCAGCAACAATAGGTATAGCATTTTGTTGGAATCACTATAAAGATGAGCAACATAGTTTACTTTTCTGATATTTTTAATACAACTCATTTGTTTTTTACTGTGTATGCTGAAAAACAAAGAAAATAATTGAATAGAGTCTCTAATACACTCTTGTCTTCCTACATATATTTTTTATCTACATTGAAACAATTTGTTATTAGTGTTGCATATACATGTCAAGTGGAAGTAGGACGAGTTTGACAGATCAAAGTTGACAGCTGATGCCTAAGTTGCAGTGGCAGAATGTATTGTTATTAAGAAGAGTAATATAAGAGTATCCTAAACTATCGGTTGTGTCATTGCTCTCCCGCGACGAACCCTATAGCATATTTACTGGTTACCACAGCTCTCTACCAACTATCACTAAATCATGGTCGTAATATCAAACATCCCTCTCTCTCTTGTCATCGGTACAACCATAGACATCATCTATGGTATGAGTATTCAGTATACAGTCTATGTATGACTAAAGATAGACATCACATCTATTGAACAATTAGCTCTTTATTTTAATCTCTGGAGTACCTACCTGTATTCATTACTTATGAGTCAATAGAGCAAGCACTGTCCACGTTGTGATTGTTAAATAAGAGGCAAGCTTGAAATCGCAGTAAATGAAATAAAACTAAAGCTAAGACATATAAGAATAATCCAATTCCTGTATTTCGCTGCTATTGTACTACTGATTACATATTGTAGTAGGCCATTCTTGTGGACCCGTATAAGTTATACATTACTAGCCGACCTTAACCCTCTCGTTAGTATCCGAAAAATAAGTTCTTTTGGCATATATTAAACGCTGGTGAAACCGCGGGGCACAATTACAAATAAAATATAGCCAATTTGTCTCATAACTAGTAAAAATTTTAAAGTTCGCAGTTCCACGTTGATTGCCTAATTTGGCCATTACTGATTTAGGCTATGTTGCACCGGAATTTAGCCGGAACAAACGTCCTCTCGCTCACAAGATAATACCGGCGAAAAGTTAGGTGGGGATTGAGAGAATCCGGCAGTCTATTTGAGGGTCCAAGTAATAATCATGTAAAGTCATTGAGCTTCAGTAGCCCGCAGTCTACACTACTGTTGCTAAATGATACCGATAGGCGCGGCCAACTATTTGTAAACGCGATCATATTTCAGTGAAACATCCTCCGCGAAGTGTAAATTAACTACCGATAGAATTAGTTGAAGGGTTGTTGGTGAGAACTCGTACAAAGTTATGCCTTATCTGAGGGAAGTCTTTGCAAACTTCGTCATAAACATCAGCGTATACGTTATAGCGTTAAAGGGCACAGGGATCTTTTAGTGAGCGCCGAGACAACCGATACTTTCTACACTTCTTTATTTCATTCATGGTTCATCGCCACCATAAGAACTACCTCACTCAAAGAGTGGACGTACATGATAGCGCCGTTCTAATCTATACTTATATTTTTTGTAGGCCGCAATATATTTCTCAAAGTAACGTAGATTCTTTCTGATCATGATAATATAATACAATAGAACTAGAATGTGGTGGTGAAACAAACGACCTATGTTGCTCCTTAATAACTATTCAGGAACATATTCAGGTGCGACTTAGACTTGTTTTTCTTACTATCTCGGGGATAATTCATGCACTATAATAATGTTAACGCTCATGATTGTGGGCACTGTAGAGCCTAGGTAGGTAATAAAAACGTTAATAAATATTTGCGAACTGCTCCCAGCACGCAAACCTAATCCCGCAATACATACAGAATCGAAGGTCAAGTCTAGAGTTGAATTATTCCCACTTTTAATATATATAATAATATGTTTTGTAGTAAGTATATTTGTAGTGTCAGTGCCTTATATAAGACTAGCTTCCGCCCGCGGCTTCGCCCGCGTGGATTTCGGACTTCAAAAATAGTGTTGTTATTATTATACATAATCTAATATTATACTGAAATATATAATATATTAAATATATATGTATTGTATGAAACAATAAATCGCTTTGAAAATCGAATTTGTCGCCGCGCATTTTAGGCGCTTTAGATATTCCGTATAGGTCAATTTTATCGTGATAATAACTTTTAATCTATTCGTCCAAATTACTTAGTGTAAAAGACAAAGTTTATCTACATTCAATACGTAAAGTGGCAGATGTATCAATTTTCATAAGAGTTCGATACATATTCTACGTGTGTGCTCGTTAAAAAATATCCAATTTCATTGAATGTTAGGTTCACTATTTTGGTCATAGTGACATACATATAAAAGATAGATATATGCTGTCGAAGACTTTTATTTAGAACTATTTAAGATAAATAATCCAACAGTAATTATCTTTGTGTAACTCCAACGATTAGGGCAGCGCACGCCAATATTGCTATCAGGGGGCTGATTTTTGTCCGACTTACTTGACAGTTATCGTTATATTATAACCAAATTATAGAAAATCCCTATAAATTTTAACTTATTATGTTATTTTGATATGTAAGCTATATTACTGTAAAGTTTCATGAAAATCCGTTTAGTAGTTTTTGTGTGAAAGAGTAACAAACACACTCACAAACTTTCGCCTTTATAAAATAAGTAGGAAAGTAGGAAGTAGGAAGTAGGATATTCCAATTTTTTACGGATTTAAGAAACTTCGATTTCTTCAGTTTATGCGAATATTACTCAATATAATAAAACATATTTAAAGTATCTTAAAGCGCTTTATTTAATTATTTAACAAGACATTATTTCTGAGGCTTGCTGGAACAGTTTATTTTTTTAATTCATTATTACAATACACAGTAACACAATTAATTTTTTAAATCTTGTACCAGTATAAAATATAAAAGAATAGAATAGAAATATAGAAGAACTATTAAACATTACGGCACCTCAGTACTCAGTGACACAGACTAATCGGCCTAACATCACTATCATAGATAGGTTGTCCTGCACCGCAGAACATCCGCACCAGCTCCAGGAGAGTGCAAGGTGAGGTTTCCCATCCTAGCCCCTCGTCCCATGCGAGTCGAGACGTCCCTTCTCCTGCTCTTTAGTCCTCTACTTAAAAAACACAAAGGTTCAATAGAGTTTGCCCAAAATATATGCATCATTTATTCAGTGGGCTACTGAACCCCACCGCTACGACAGGCTTGAAGTTAGGTCTCCTTTTAATAAAATCCAGTCTATTTTATCATTAATTGAGGCATTTTAGTGCTAATATGAGTTGTCTCTAGCTGTATTTTGGCCAGCAGCCAAGCTATAGAGTCAAGCCAACAATGTTGGTGATGCTGTATGCAAACTCAACATAACAAGTTTCCCTGATTTGCATATTGCAACTCCTCTCTTAACTACGATTTGACAACTCTGATGAGAAATCAGGCACAAATTCATATTTTTAGACACAGAGAGTTTAGCCTATTTTTCGAGACACGGAACACACGCTACATACATACCATACTCTGTGGTCGAACTGCGATTTTTGGAAAAGAATGAAAATATAACTATATTGAATTTATCATCACTTTTTAATGAACTTTGAAAATTACTTTGATAATGTATTTTCCCTTTTAAATCATTTAAATTACGTTAAACACGACCGGTTTTCTTATTTCATCTTCAAGTATCCAAACTGGTCGTATTTGACTTATTTAAATTAATAAAAGTGGAAGTATTATAAAAAGTATATTATTTATTCAAAGTATAACTCTAATAATTCCCTCGGGACATATCCTTAACATTAAGATCATAAGACAAACATGCTTGTTAGTCTAAATAAACTAAGAAGGAATTCAAATTCAAAATTCAAAATTAAATCAAAATTACACGTTCATTCGCAAGCCTAATTTTTTTTTGTCCTAATTACCTCATCCAATTGTCTACCGACTAAATGAGGTAATAAGACTACTGTTGATGCACAGATCGTACAACTACGTATAGGTAGATCAATATTATTGCAGTTTAAACTTGGTCAGGAAGTTAAATTAAAATAGCATTCTCTTAAAATGGGTCGGCCACATAGCGCTTGTCAATTTAACCCCGAGCTGTTGCAGGGTAGACGTTTATTAGAAATATTTCAATTTCGATTTTGAATTTAGAAGTTTAGCCTTTCAATTTTAACTGCTATTTAATTTTTTTTAGTCTTTGGCGATCAACAATTTTCGATTTTCAATTTAGAAATTTTGCTTTTATATTTTAGTTTCAGTGGCAGTGTTTTAGTGGTGAGCAGCCCATTGAATATTTGGTTACAGTTTCTTAACCCAAGTGAAGTAATTTTTCATCTTGAAAAAAAGACTGCCGCTCTGGAATTAAGATTTATCTGATAAGCTTTTAGCCACACAAAAACATGGTTGCATGTAAATAACATAAATTATGCAAATTAATTACTCGGTCACCTCTTTACTTTTAATCTTGGATTATTAAAAAAAACAAGTTGTGTACATAGATCGATCGAGAGAACCAAGTGCTAAATATCATGTTTCTTACAAATATGTCTTTAACTACTTTTTGTTGTTAAAAAAAAATAAAATATTCACATCCTATACAGTACGATACGATGATTTAAATCAATTGAATAAATAATTAAATTTTTAGTTATCGTTTAGTTTGTTAACGTTATCTTAGGAAATTATATTTTATTATGATGCTTATGTATTCTGCAAACATTTACATGTAGTGCAAAGGATTATTCAATAACTAATTGATTATGTCATGAAAAACATTTTTTTATATTTCTCCGTCCCCAGATTGTTAAATGTGATGATTTATTGATATTTTTAAATGAAAAGGGGGGTTTAAGGGGTTTTGCAGTTGCGTTGCCGGCCTTTAAGATGAGAGTAGGCTCTTTTCTTATTACTAAGATGTTCTTCTGTTACGTTTCATTTGGCTTGTGAGTTCCGGGTAATCGTGAATCGAGAACGCACAATTTCCTTTGCGATACAGACATCAATATCCGACTGCGGATGTACTGTCTGGTAAGCTGTCTGTTCATATATCTCTATAAAACAAATAAATATATTTGAATATAATGGGTTTTTGCCGATTTCTTACACTTGACATGTAGTAGTAAGGTCCCTTATAGGTAGCAGTGACAACTCTTTCCGTTGACCCACTTTGGGAGCTCGTATCAGTGTATGTGAGTGATTTCAGGAGAGCACTTTTTCGTTGAATAGAGGAGAACAGTAGGCGAGCATATGTTGTAGGAGGTGGGTGGCGGACCTGGTGCATGTTATGATCTTGCTTCGTAGCCAGCCCAGTATATGAGTGGTGGATGCGATTAAAAACTAAAGATGTAATATTTTTAACTTGATTTGTAGGAAGTAATCTTCAGAAATAGTAACTCAATCACGAAAATTCTTCCACTAGCAGAAACTATCACTATTCGAGAGTAATTAATTAAATGAACTCAATTTTTTGATTTGTTTATGAATTCAGATAATTAAATTTGTTGATAAACCGATGCGATGTTAATGTTATTTCCATTTCAATTTCGACCATAAAGAGTTATTGTAAATTACGGAATATGAGTAATTAAATTTTTATTGCTAATAATTTTGAATGTGTATTTGTTCATCTCCACAGTGTCTTTATATTTCGATCATGTTAAAAATTCTCGCTTACGTTAATATGTATAGGTATAGCTGACATTGCTAAAATTCTCATAAAATGTATGAATTAAATGTAAAAAGTGCCTTATTGTATGTAAAGCAAAGAAAATTTACATCTGAAAAAAAAATTGAAGCTTCTATTAATTATTATCGGAGTAAAGATACCAATTAAAGGAACGTCGCAAAGCAACATGTTCTTGAAGACGTCTAAGTGTTCCGCTTATTTCAACTTTAGTAACAAAGCAACTTCCAGCAAGTAAACAAAAGACACACAAAAGATTAGAGACGTACCAACTTATATTCTAAAATATATTGTTTAACTAAAAACTAGGGGTCTACTACTACTAGGGGGGGGTTAATTTAACTGATTTATGGGTAATTACGAAGCCTGTGGAACCTTAAAATTTTCTTTTTCTTCTTTAAAATTTAACATTATTTCAGTGTACGTTGGTAATGGAAAACTTTTATTTAATTTGATTATTTTTTTACCTTGTTATTTTTCTAAACATAGCTATAGTTCTTAAACCAAACCAAAATAGATTTATTACTAATACCGTATGGTATATAAGGAGATAGACAATTAGGTACACACACACGGAAATACATGGAAATACTGACAGTAGTAAGACTGTTAGCGACCCATAATACAGCTGATAAGCATATATTCACATTTAATAGACACGGTACAACGGTTTTATTTGATAAAAGCGCCCATTTCATATCTTTCAGGCTGGGAAGTATCCGGTATATTTTCACAAGCCATATTTCCGTTCTTACCGAATCCTCACTAGGTTTAGTGTTTTATGTTTCTGTTCGCACTCAGCCCAATCGATACGCTATTAAGATAATTTTATGGGTTAAGAGCCCTTATAGTTTGTTCAAATAAGTAATAAAAACCTGTAATTTGGTATGGGTAATGAGTACGTAGATTAATTATGGCAAAAAAGTGGTAGAAAAAATCTTGAAAAAAATTTTTTTTGAGCAGCCGCCATACAAGTAAAATGGGGGTAAATTGTCCAATAACCCAATGTGTGGGGTATCGTTGAATAGGTCTTTGAAAAATATTATGAGGCTAAGAACACCATTTTTCGAT
>LUGF01024071.1:116340-157889 GCA_001625245.1 Calycopis cecrops
CCACCGTCACCACCTAGATCCTCCGAAGTCTACTACTGTGCGCTATAAGCGCAATTTCATCCCACGCACCATTACATTATGGAATCAGCTGCCCCCCTCGGTATTTCCGGACCGTTAGGACCTAGGGATCTTCAAGAAAAGAGCTTATTCTTTCCTCAAAGGTCGGCAACGCATCTGTTAGACCTCTGGTGTTACGGATGTCTGTGGGCGTTGGCGTTCACTTTACATCAGGTGACCTAACTGCTCGTTTGCCTCCTATAATATAAAAAAAAAAAAAAAATTATATTATCTGAATATAATAAATCTAGCAGAAAACATTTTGTAGTTTTAAATGAAAATAATAACTATAATTCACTATATATTTTGAGCCAGAGGTACTTGCTTGATTGTGCTGACCGAATTCAGCTGTAATTTAGTAGTCTAGTAGTAGCGTTTATTTCTAGTACATATATTTAAATAAGTTAGATATCTTTGCAAAACACATGCAGGCAATTCAATTTAAACCAATTATTAAATTTCAAATTTCTACCAATATTAATATGAATTTTAACTGACCTCGAAATAGTTTAATTCGAAATATAAAATAAAAGTTATTTATTTTTTTCCCTACAAAAATTAACAGTTAGTGTGCGTTACATTTTTCGCTGTTGAAAACGTGGGGTAGTATTAGCTAAACAAAACACAACGTAAATCTTTCAATTTTATAGATTGTACAAAAAATGTTACATAAACTTAAAGCTTTTGTCAGCTTTAAGTTAATATTATATTATAGCAAATAGTGCAGTTACTTGTTAAGTATTTGCACAGATGTGTCTTGTCTTCTTGTACCAGACGCTTCTAGTTGAATAAATTTTCTTTATTCCCTTACCTTTGTCAGTCAAGTTGTATTAAATTCACGATGTTTATATTCCTCGTAAAAAGACGGTCCTAAAACGAGAGCACTGCACTATACAGCGACCAGCTCTCGAGGGTACTTCTGTCGCTCTTAAAGAATACACTTACATATGCATCTATTGCGAGTTGTTTCTAGTCACAATCTGCTTCTTAAATATGTATAAAATCTAAAATAATTAAAATATAAGGTTTGGCTAAATAACGTTAAAATGCCTTGTGTTATTGCTTTACACTATATCGATATTCTAAGTAATAGAATTAAAAAATACAATGGAACTCGGTTTGGTGGTTTTTCTTTTATGGCATAGGAGGCAACGATCAGTTGGGTCACCTGACGTAAAGTGAACACAAACGCCCACAGATATCCGTAACAACAGATGTCTAACAGATGGGGCGCCTTGATATGATGACCTTTAAGGAAATAATAAGCTTTTTTCTTGAAGAACCCTAGTTCGTATCGGTCCGGAAATACCGTGGGGGACAGCTAATTTTAAATTGAAGTAGTGCGCGGGATGAAATTGTGCTTATAGCGCACAGTAGTGGACTTCAGAACATCTAGGTGGTGACGGTGGAATTTATATTAGAACTGAGGATGGCAAGTGACATCTAAATTAAAGAGAGGCCTACATTATAGGACAACAGGCCACGAGCCTCGTGTCTAAATAGTTTCACGTGACATGTGAAACGTGGAAATGAAACTGAGTAACTTTATTTATAACATACAAAATGAAGTTGCAATATTTAATTATAATGTGACTAGCTTCCGCCCGCGGTCCGCGTGGATTTCGGATTATAAAAAATCCCTATAAATTTGAACTTATTATGTTATGCTGATATGAAAGTTATATAACTATAAAGTTTCATGAAAATCCGTTCAGTAGTTTTTGTGTGAAAGAGTAACAAACATCCTTACAAACTTTCGCATTTATAATATTAGTAGGATATTAACAACATAATATTATATAATATTAACAATGTGGTAAATTAAAATTTTCGAATTCGAAATCAATGAATTCGACATAAATGTAATAATTACAGATTTCGCTTCTTCAGCTGATTCCTTGAACAGTAAAGAATGATAATTATTAGGTAAATTAGGTACCTATTAAGTCACTCAAAATGCGTTTATTAGGTAATTGTTAAAATCGTACCCATATATAACTCGCTCAACTTAACTTGAGTATGTAATAGCAAGTGTACTTCCCGTTTAAAAATAATGCGTGGTAGTTTTTGCGCTTTAAATTATTATTATTTAATATTTAATGCCGCTGCGCGCTGTTATGAATATGTAAAGTGTTTTTTATATTCAGGTATATTTTATTTTTAATTTTTATCGCATTCTCGCGGTTGCATTTCAATGGAGTCTCAAGTTAAGTAGCGCGTGTAGTAAGGTCTAATCCAATGCATTATATTTTGACCCAATTTTGAACGAAATTAATATTTTAGTGTAATTTGTGTACTGTTCGAGTAGAATAAAGTTAATTGTTCGACTATTTCTTCATGTAAACTTGTAAGTATAAAAGCCAGTCCAATCTTATCCAGAGTTTTCCTTTAATTTTGTTTATATGCGTATTAAAAGCAAAAGAGGGAGGCATTTTAACAGCTGTGGGATGCTACTCTGTAAAAAATTTCGGTGTAAAAATGGTCCCCGAGGACTTTACGCCGCGGGAGTGTGAAGTTGCGATATAAAATTTTCATGATGTAAAATATTTATTGCTGTAATTTTAACACCGTGTTATCTATTTTTTACACCGTTCCATGTAGTTTTAATTTTAACATTTACTTAGTATAAAAAGTGCGGGTGGTAAGTGTGTGTTCACGTTACATCAGTGATATTCTTCCACGGAAATGTCATGTGGTAATATTATAAAGAGTTGTTAGTCCTAAACGCTTTTGATGCCTTATTCTGCGTATAATATTTCGAATATCAGGAATATACCGACGAAAAAAGGCATAACGTTCTTTATTTCTTTGGCAACTGCTTTTTAATCGGAGAATAAGGACTTAAGGGACAAATTTTAAAGAAAAATTGAGTTATTAATCATTTTAAATTTGTAATAAAAATTCTGTATTGTACACAATAAAGAATATTTCATTCATTCATTCATTCATTCATTCATTCATTTTAGAACTTCACAATATCCCTAGCATTATACAACTATAATTTATACATTAACATTTTAAAAGTAACCAGTTGTATAGACATGATACAAAAAAAAATGTTTCTCCTGAAAATTTGTCTTTATGCAGTTGCGCCTTTATTCGTAGGATACGACGATGTGTGTATGTGTGTGTGTGTGTGTGTGTGTGTGTGTGTGTGTATGTGTGTGTGTGTATGTATGTGTGTGACTGTGTGTGTGTGCATATGTGCGTTTGTGGGCATATGGGCGTATGTAAGCAAATATGACATTGTGCGTGAGTGCGTGCGTGCGTGCGTGTGTGTGTATTTTAGGATCAGAAGGCAGAAGTTCTGGTCCTATCCAGAGGTTCTCAATTGTTCCAGTAAAGGATGGTCCGGTAGTGTTTGCTTCTCGCTCGACTTGTCGGGGGGGATTGTGGTTATAAATAACTATGTTCAGCAATAAAACAACAATGATTGATGATGGTTCAATTACATTGTAAAATAATATATATTACTAACTGCGCTCCGCGGTTTCACTCGCATAAGCTTCGATCCTGTGGAAATATCGAATGAAAAATAGATGTTAGTCGATTCTCAGACGCACGGCTCGACCGATCCTCATGACATTTTGTTAGCATACCCTATAGGTATGCTAACAAAATGTCATGAGGATCGGTCGAGCCGTATCGGAAGAGTAGGTATGTTAAATTTCATTGTGACACGAGAATTTTATAAGTTTATTATGTAGATAATTACGATTGAAATTATATAATAAATACTTAGGATTCCATATTTCAATTTTAAAAAGAAAATTTGGTTCCTTTTTTAAATTTGAACCTAAAATATTTTTATCTCATAGAATTGGAACGTTGGATACAAAATGCTGGTGGAAACGAAATTTAAATTTTAGCTGATCCTTATCATTCGGATGACGCTCCATTAAATTTAATTATCATCAGAATTATTTAGTGCAATTTCGTTCACTGGGTTTGTGCCACCCACGTTTATTTCTCTGTTATACCTAAAGATATAAGTAAATCTTCAGGATTATGTATGGAATTACTGTAAATCTTATCGTAATCAACGCCTTTCATGGAATAAAGTTTCAAAATATAGCAACACAGATATTGGACAATTCACTTGTGTCTTCAAGTTTTCATACTCTAAGGGGTCACAGTCTATATTGACCACGCGGTTAGCTTACAATATTAAGTGACTTTTACTGCAAATAAATTAATTAAATTGAATTGAATTGAATTGACGAATAAACAAAATTTTTTGTTTCGAAAGTTCAACTTAAAAGTTATTAATATGCAGATTTATTTGGTAGTCAAGAATTAAGATTCGTTATGCTAGTTTATATTTTATTAGTAACATGCAAACTGGCCCTAAAAAAGTAATCAAGATTTCATCATCAGCATCATCATCAACCTATGACAGTCCACTGGTGGACATAGACCTCTCCCTTTGCACGCCACTGGCATCGATCTTCGGCTAACCTTTCCCACTTCCTGCTCACAGCTTTGCATAATTATGTCGTCGCTCCTACTAGTCAAATAGTCCAAATTTAAACTCAACACTATGTATTTATTCACTGAGCCAAGAGCTCGTATATGATGCTAGCGTGTGTAACAAATGTTAAAATGTACTTATTTGGTATTCGTTATTGTATTATGTAGTTGCGTTGTGAACAAGCTTTAATTTATGATTAAACATTATACTTCGAAACTACTGTATATCCTACACGTGATTAATCCTTGTTGTGACCTTAAAACTTAATAGAAGTGGTATACCTACAATAAAATACATGATAAATTAAAAAAAAAAACAAAATAAAGCAAATAACAGCAAATTATTTTTGTTGTCAAATGCTAATGTGTTTTTACATTTTGTTTCAGTCTTAATAATCGAAAGTGACATATTAAGTGCGTGTCGCTTGCATAATATATTGGTGTGAAGATACTTATAGAAATCCGCTAGACAACTATTCTTTGGTTTACAGACGATTAAAAATTGAAAATATTTGGTCAACTGATAAACATACGTTATGTTTATCGAACTTAATGGTTAACCATGTTGATTGTTGTCGATCCATTATACGGAACTAGAGTCAGTTCCTTAAAAGGCAATGACTAGTTCCTGAGGCTTCCCCATCTTACACTATCACTCTCATGATTCAAGCTACATATATATTTGACCTGACAGTCCCACACAATATCAAACCTCACCCAAGGCTGATTAAAAACATTTCACAAGACATGAGAGCAGAAAAGAAATAAATAAAATTAATCTAGTAGAGCACTTTAGATGATATAAATATAAATCATATAACTATCATGCGGCCAACAATGTGGTATAGCCATATAATAATGATTGTAGAAACCAATGGTCTTGGCCACTTAGTATATTGAACCGTAAATTGGATAACAATGATTACACTGAATTCCTGTGTCTGGATTTGATTTCGGCCATATTATATTATAGCCTGCAAGTTCTTGTTATCCGTTGAATATTTGCCAAAATGCTGAATATTCTAGTTCCCTTCTACGCCAGTTTTATTGATCTTTCGAGAATAATATGTATTGAAATTATGATGGTGATTAGAAATTTATGATTTTGTGGAACAGAGATGATAAAATGTTGGCACATAATATTCATGCACTATTTTCACACCTATCGAATGAACTTAAAATACCTTTACCAATAAGATATACGATCATGAAACTTATAAAAGGCGACAATTTTGTATTTTAGGCTGCTTATTTTATATGGAATAAAACATTATACAATAATTAGGTTTTATTTTTCAGTAATTTAATGTTAATTGCACCACAAGTAACAGTAACTTCGTACCACATTTCGTGATTCAGTCACTTGTGTTAATCAGATAATAAATTTGTGTATGAACAGTTGTATCTTTTGATATCTTCTATTGATTATAGAATCATCTTTTGACTAAAATTGTGAATTGTTAAGTGCTTCATGAGGTTGAAAACCTTTGTTTTACATTAATAAATTACAAAGAGGTTTGCATCTACTTTTGTCATACGTACAGCCAAAGTGTGGAATACTCTACCAGCGTATGTATTCCCTGATACCTACAACTTGGGAATCTTCAAATCGAGGGTGAATAGGTACCTTCTAGGCAAGCGTGCTCCATCGTCGGCCAACTCTACACTTTCCACCAGGTGAGGCATTGGCCAATCGCAAGCCTATCCATTATAAAAAAAAAAAAAAACACTTTCTTTTGAGACATAAACCTCTAAAAAAATACAATCGATCTATCTGCATCGAATTTCAACTTCAAGCACACAAAGACAGCAGATTTTACTTAATATGTATAATTAAAACAAAACTACAGTGTTGTGTAAACGGATCTGCTAGCACGTTACATTATTCCCACGTGGTATCTAGTGTCGAAAATTTTGAAAAGTGACCAATGACAGAATTATATGGAGATAATTCAGCCTCTACTGTCTAAACCGTGATCCATTTTGATTTTGTCAACTTTATAAAACAACTATTAGTAACATTGACTGCCTCGTGGTCTAGTGGTAAGCATGTTCAACCACAGACGTGAGTTCCTGGGTTCGAATCCCGGGTCGGACCAAAAATTGTTATTGGGATTTTTCAGTTTCTAATAACAGTCCGGAGTCAGGAAGTTGGCGGTGGTACGCCCCCGTGCCTCGGAGAGCACGCTAAGCCGTCGGTCCTGCGCCTGATTTCTCACCGGTCGTTTCAGATTGCCGTCCCATCGGAATATGAGAATGAGGGAATAGAGAGTGCACTTGTGTCTGCGCGCATACTTGTGCACTATAATATATCCTGCGCATCTGGCTCGTCTCTATAGAGACGGCCGCCGTAGCCGAAATCGGCTGGGAGTACATTATTATTAGTAAATTATTAGTAACAATTGAAATTTTTGAAAAAATTGAATAGGGAAAGCAAGCGCTGGTGACAGTAAATTATAGAACTGCGTCAAAGAAACTGACTTGAGTTATTTTCACTCACAACTGACATCGTAAAAAATTCGAACGTATAGGTAAGAAGTTTTATTTCAATAAATGTCCAAAGTTTGCTACGGTAACAGTATTTTGGCTGAAGCTTTAAAACTTAGTGTAGTATCTTTTATATTGGTCTATTTTATTTTAATTTACCTATTTGTTTTGTATAACAATAAAAGAGATGCAATATTGGGTATTGCTTTGGTTTATGCGAGTTCTAAAACGAAAGGTGTGACTTTTCCCTGCGGGCATTTTACGTTGTTGTTCGTGTCATTTATAAAGCAGACAAGAAGTGGAAGTGGAACTCAGAAACAGGAGGCACAAACTTGAGATATTATCACAGTTAACAAACTTACATTTGTGCGCGTATGCATTTATTTCGTATGAAATTAAATAAAAAAATACATTTATAATTTTTTATTTTAATTTTTCTAATCCCATTTAAAATAATTTAAAACTTTAAAATATTAATTTAATGTATTTAAATATATTACATAACTTTTTCCTAGAAATTATAGTAAATGTTGTTAATGATAATGAAATATTTAACAATCTTTATAGCTCTAAATTATAGATATATCTCAGTATCTAATATACTCTAAACTTCGGCACTATTTCTACTTTGTTGCTTAGCGATTTAACTTGTCTCTCTCTCTCTCTCACTCTCTCGAAAAGTGAGCAGCCATTTTATGTACAATTTACAAGCGCCGGTGGAATTCAGATAAAACATACGACTTAGAACTTTAAAATCACTTTAGAATAACAATTCCCGACCACGTTAATTATGACAACGACAGTTTTCAAAAGCTTTTCCTTTATGTCCAACATTTCGATTATAATAGATGCTTTGGCTATGGATAAACAATTTATTACTAAAACTGGCTATTCATGTAAACAGAAAAGAGAAGAAAGAGAAAATACCATAACTCGTAGTCTCCTTAAAAGATATTGTGGAAGAAATGTATATATATTATATATATATTATATATTAAATATAATGTATGTCATAAAGATATATCTTTATAATTATTATTAAACATTAAAACTACAGTTAAAAGCTATATGTGTAAGTATAATTTATATATGAAGCTTTCAGATGTTACGAGCACTGTATTGGACTTTGGAAGATCAAGATGGTGACAATGGAATTCAGAATTTCGGCCTGAAGTCATGTAATGGAAATTCAGCCATGGGTATTAATCCGAACAATTTCTCGGATCACTCCCCGTAAACAATACGATGGATGATGCATTTACAGCGAACCAACATAAGGCGAGAGCATGTCTTGTAATTCCGAAGACTTAAGGTTTTGTATAAAATGTAATTGATTTAAATGAATTGAGATATAAATTTACATATTATAATATAATGACAAAAATATTAATGCAAGAGAAATAAAAGTACAAATCAAATAACTTAAAATCAATATTTTTAAGCATAACGCTGTGAAAATATTTCTTGTCAGACATGTTTTATTACATGCATTATTATTCGACATAATTTTCAGTGAAGATTATGTACATCCTCTACCAGTTTGCGCTCTCAATGTTTATGTCACTGGCACGGTTTATGACGTGTTGGCAGCAGTAGCAATGAGCTGAAGAATGAGGTTATGTTGAAAAATTCTATAACTTAAAGTTTCCACAAGAAGTGAGCAATTCGCTTGCTTATTTCTTGCGGAAACAAGAAATGAGCAAGTAGCTGGTCCCTCTAGTTAGCAAAGGACGAAGTATTACGACTATATCTCAGTATAATGTTACTTAAGCTCCGCTGCAAAGTTGCGCTCATTATTTCAATAGTCTGTGCAGACTGAGACAGAGTTATGTGGCATCTTCGTAGCCCTGTATACTTGCTAATAGATTGTCTATAGCTAATTAATTTTTTGTATAACTTGTCGCATCTGTGAAATAAAAGCTCTTCATACACGTCATAGTGCTAGAAGTATTTATTTTGCAACCTATCTTCCTAACCAACAGAACTTACATTTATTAGTTGACTAAGTTTTTGCCGCGGCTTCGCTCGCGTAATATTCAGGGTTTCACAATTCCCATACTCTGATACAGAATAGAATGCATAAGAGATCATACATCAGAAGAAGACTTTTCGTACATTACTATAGACGACATTAGATCTTTACATTTGTGGATAGAATGTTAAGCTTCTGGGCATTGAAAAATTGAATCGTGGTTTTTCTAAGTTCATCCTGTCTATCTTTATTGTTTGCCTATATTTATTTAATGGTCATACCGAAACTAAGCTTAATGGGAAATTTTCCAGTCTGTGGGAGTTATTGGGATTTATAGGATAATAACATTTTCACCCATTCCTGCGCCCGTTAAGCTCTAATTATTTTCCGTCCAAATTGTGTGACGTGACACGAAGTCGCCTCCCATTACATATACCTACGGGCATCAAAATTTCGCATAAGCATGATTGGACTCCTAATTTTAATTGAAGCTTGTGCGAGGGTATATCTGATAGCTTAGGTGAATTTAGAAACTCAACGGGTTAGGATGTTGCTCTCTTCTGTGTTCATTATTTTCTCTGCTGACAAATACTTTGTTGGTTTTTTGCTATTTTGCGCTATATGACTGAATTTATTTAGTTGACAACTTCGCATTAGGAGCCACATGTTTTGCCCTTTTGCATGTGTATTGATTTCCGTATGAACTGTTTTGTAAACCTGGGTCGACTTTTGCAATCAGTTCTAAAACACTGCAATAATTTATAAAATCTCTCACTAGTATCACACTGCCCTCGATCTCAATTTCCAAGCTTTGCATTTTCTCTGTTCGAGCAGTCTTTATTGAGATCCCACTTGCTATGTTTTAGCGACTCTCAGAGCAGGTTGAAGTTTTGCCCATTCATTTCTTCTTTGTTCAGTACCTTTAAAAGATTCTGTGCCTAAGAAGTCAGTCTTGGAAGGTGCACCTTGCGTTTGCGAAGAATTTTAAATCATGTAAAACAAACTAGTTTTTTTTTGGTAACGCGGGGGAATTTCATTACGCACGCTACTCAGGAGCCCAGGTGGCTCCAACGGGTGCAGTTTCGGGCTCGACAACTGGGTTGCCGCTACTAACTAAACCCCTGCCAGTGCCTTCAGCCGATTGATAATATATCGGGGCATCGGGGGACATAGGTTCCGTCTCCCGCTGTAGTTCCTCCAGGCGTATCATCATATATCTCATGTGGTCGCGCATGGGTAATCGAGCAGAATAACAACGAATAAACTTTAAAAACTTTTTATTAACAATTCAATGTTACAGTACTGATGGCAAACTAACAATCAGAGTGAACCAACGGTATCGTTTGGAAGGTTATTACTGCTTGATAATTCGTAATAGAATGAGCTGCTCCTTGATCATTTTAACGAACGACGAATCCCTTCCAAACGATTCTGCTCACGTGACATCATGACGTCACGGCGTTTACCCATACAGTATTAAAATAATAAATTTAGTGTCTAGTATCATTTAGTTGATGTAATGGACTACATTAAATAAATCAATTGAGTGTCTTATTATTATTTAGTTACAACATTAAAATAATCAATTGAGTGTCTTATTATCGTATGAATCAATTAAGTGTCTTATTATAATCTTTTGAGTTTCGTAATCGCCGACTCGGCCAATCTGACGTATCACACGTTCTCGTGTGTGGATGTACCTGGCAACAAAACAAAATACTTCTGTAGACATCATTTGATTAGCTCGGCCTACCTGATCACACATCAAATTACTTTCACAATAATTCACATTAATAGGAAACTAGAACTTTTCATTACAATCAAATTAAATTAAATTGTTACAATATTGATGCACCAAATAATGACATGAAACCTTAACCTGCGCTTATCGCTGGCAAGCCTTAGTCTGAATAGGTCAGTATCAGTCAATCAAGTCAAAATAAATAATGCTATCGGGACCTTACTCTACTCTACAACCTTATCTGATCCCTTTTATTTATTTTCCCCCAATTAAGTGCTATCGATAATAATAAACAATGTAGCATCCACAGAGCATAGATACCGTATGCACTATGAAGTGAGATGAGAGGCGATGTCTGGACAGTGTATGAAGGTCCGGAAGTAATACAGTTAAGGATACAGCGTAAGCGTGGTTTAAAAACTTAGAGACTAGAAGCCAACCATTCGGGAATACGAATACTGTGTCCATATCAGTTTTTGAGAGTAGCGTACACAACGTATGTCTATAGACAGGGACAAGATGAAAAAAAACATTGTTTTGGGTTTTCTCACGTTTAATTAAATTTTTTAATAAAATGTTATGTTGTTATGTAATGTTGTTAAATGTAAAAAAAAGTTTTGTAATATGTATAGATTACCTATATAAATTTCATGAGCGCATCGCTGTATCGGGGTTAGCTACTAATTAATTTTATTTATTGCATTAGTTTACGTCCTTATGAAATACCCCTGGTTTTTTTCTTACGCATTATTACCTACTTCACGCTTCTCCAGCTTACCTGTACGGAAATAGGATATTTAGGGTTAAAATCTCATAATAAGCTTAGAAAGAATTAAACATTTGCCTCCATTTGTTCAAAAGCTTTTAATTATATCGTGTACTTCACCGCTAAAAAGAGCGCCAGTAGATTTTGTTGGGTCAAACTTAAAAAAATAATTGAATATTACCCCCCAACACCCTTAAACAAGTATTAAAAGTTTGACCAAGTGAGCTGCAAGCGGTGCGAGTATTATTAGAGACTCATTCATCTCTAGATGGCGCTGCCTGTATTTTAAAATGCGCTAACGAAAGTAGTTCTTGTAGACTTATAACTCATAGTTACGGTATGATTATACTCGTTACTAGGTGGAGTTGTCTATTATTGTTTAGAATGCGATAAAGAAATGTATTTCTTGTAGCCTTATTATAACTCAAAGTTGTGGATTTACTGTCACTTACGACATCTATCTTCTGTGAATGAAAACTATGTACCTACTTGGAATTTAACAAAGTGCGACTAAATAATTAAATAGATATAACATATTGTAGCGTTAACATGAAGTACTTGTATGCATTAGATTTCATTTAATAAAAAGTCCTGCTAGTCCGTGTTTATTTCAGAGAGATAAGCATAAGCTAGCTTGTACAACCGTAGGGCTGCAGGTATATATTTACTTTTAATTTTGCATATGTCCCAGTATTAATTTACATAAAAGGCCTTACTGATGCACATGAAATTTACCCAAGAAAAAGAAAAAAAAGAGAAGTAAAGACTGAAAGAAAATAAATAAACATTTATTTTGCAGGTTTACATACATTCCCCCTCGACGGATCTCCACTTTGTCGAGGTGAGGGGGCTTAATAACCGTGGCTTGAACCACCACAGTAAAGGAGAGGTTTAGTCGGTAGAGGCAACCTAGTTGCCGAACCCGACACTGTACTTGGTGGAGCCATCACCTGCGTTACCCAAAAAAAAGGTACCTACATACATTAGAACGAAAACAATCAATTGCACTTATTCAAAGGTATTGCAAAATTGGCCCCAGCTCGTTATATGCTCATGTCAGCACCGGTCTTCTGCTTGAGCCATAATTATGGTGACCACACGTAAACGCCAACAACAATGAACTTGTACTATAATCTATAAAAATTATAACACTTTACATTTATTTTAAACAAATTTTTCACAAATAAAAATTAAAACAGCACGACAACGACAGTAAACTTTTACTATAAACTTATTTGAAACAAATTAAAATATTACAAACAAATTAATACTTGATTAAATTTATATAGAGGAGACACATCAACAATTTAATTTTACGGCAGTAAAAACAATAATCATAAAAAAACAATAATCAAAAACAGTAAAAATAATCTTCTTATAATTATTTTATGTTCAGTAATTTATCACATATTTTAAATTAAGAAAACACCTTTCCATCGAGTATCGACATGAAAGGTGTTTTTATTGATCAAGCTGTTACAACGTAAACGTCCACGAAATTTGTAAAATAAACGTTGTATTTAATTACTATATATGAACAAAAAATTGTAAAAAAATTAAATAATACAATTTTTTTTTAATTATTATTTTAGATTTAACGGAGAAATGCCTTTACGGACTGGCTAGGTGGAAACTGAAAGTCAGATCTGGTTCAACCGAAGATACGCGAAAACTCTGCTGATTTCTTTGGCTGCTTGAAGTGAGGTGTCTCAGATCTAATAAAGTTGAAGAAAAGGGGAAGTGCTATTTCTGAGTTCGAGCTGACATGCCGGGGGCCCGCTCCCATGATACTGCCTTAAAAGGTTTTGCTACGCGCGTTTTGTAGTATGTGAATATGCAATGGCCATGGGAGAGATGGGATGGGATTATGCATAATCAGTATCCGAGCACAGTCGGTATCTACTCCTTGGCACTACCTCTTACTATGCTACTATGTTATGCTGTCGTATTCTGTCGCGGTTTGTGAGTTTCCTATGGCCCATTTATTGGATGGGCTGAAGGAGGCTAGCGTGTCAGCATTGCTTTTTTTTCGCGCGTTTATGCGGGAGTCACACACAGCCACCGAACAGATGGTGAGGTCCGGTGGCCCACCCACGGTACCCACTTAACCCCCGCGGCTTTTTGCTTTGCCTACGGTAATGGGTGTTGGTAGTCACCAAAGTTACACGATTTATCGTTTTACCGCGTTTGCTGCAGGAAAGATCCAGATCCACAATTACTTCGTTAAAATGTAGTTACAAGAAAAACTTTCCGTAACAGTAGAGTCAATTAATCTTAACGAATGCTGAATTGCACAAAATGAAGATAAATACAATTACTACCTGTAGATATATTTAATTAAGTACTTAATTTAAATTTGGCTCGATGGTGTGAAGTCCGGAACACTACTGAACAGGAGGTTCAGTAATCTGTACAAATACAAAGTCGAAGAAACAAGTAAAATTATGTTAGTTATGCCGTTGTAGCCCATAAATGATGAGGCACATTTTCAGAGCAGCTACCCTTGTTGTTGTTAGAGCACTAACAATAACTGCCATAGGCATATATGCAGTTATCATTATCAGCCTCTATAAAGTCCACTGTCTATATAGTCTATATAGTCTATATAGTCTATATTATAGTCTCTTTAATAAATTTTCGTGTGTCCGTTGTACAGTAGGTATTTCTTTTAATATTTTAAGTACTTACCGAGGTAACTATATTGTTCCGTAATATATTAACTCCCATTCCATCAATATAATCAATATAATATGACCTCATTCATTTGATATAAAGCTATCCGGATTCCTACAACATAAAGTACGACTTGGTTATGGGGATGTTTATGACTTTCAGCTTGTCATTAAGAAATCCTACTCCTCATTCTCGTAGTAAAACGTTTTTAATAGCAAACTGTCCTCCAACAAAATTTTGATTCAGTTCGCTTCGAATTACAATGTGTGAGGACGGCGTATTAACGGGCAAGTTGGGGTCATTAAAGCCGCTATCACGTCTGCTTCTCCATAATGTTTACTGGCACATTCTCCTAATGAACGTGGTCTTGCATCAGCAGTGATAAAACTTTTAGTGTATTGTGCGTTTTCGACAACTTTGTGTTGTTTTTATGTGATATAAATGTAAACGACGTATTTACAAGACTGAGAAGAATATAAAATTAAAGACTACTTTCCGGAGAAATTTGACTTATCACATGAGGACGGAGTATTAACGGGCAAGTTGGGGTCATTAAAGCTGCTATCACGTTTGCCTCTCCATAATGTTTACTGCCACATTCTCCTAATGAACGTGGTCTTGCATCAGCAGTGATAAAACTTTTAGTGTATTGTGCGTTTTCGACAACTTTGTGTTGTTTTTATGTGATATAAATGTAAACGACGTATTTACAAGACTGAGAAGAATATAAAATTAAAGACTACTTTCCAGAGGAAAATTGACTGATCACATCTCACATTTACACTCTACGTTCTTATCTCATAATCCACACGCTTTAATATCCGAGAATTTTTTACGTCCATTTGCCGCCAAGAAATCTTATTTCTATGAGTAATTATGCATGTGAATAATATATCTAAACATAAATATGAAAATTATCATGAGGTATCGGACCTAGACTGTAAACGAAACCCTCGTCAAGATGTAGTTGTGAACTCAAAGAACAAACATCTAAAGACCAACCCACTAACGAAATATCAACAATTATAATAAGTTATATGCTATATTATTAAGTAAGTGGGCTATAATAATTATTAATCAACCACTATATAAAGTAAATATTGAGACAAATTTAAAAATTAAGATTTTAAAAATCAATATATATATATATATATATATATATATATATAGGATATATATGATATGACTACCGACGCCCACAAACATCCGCATAGAGGCTATACAGATGCGCTGCCCTCCTTTCTCCTCCCACCTCCATGGGCCACCGGCAACTTACACACCGCACGAAACGCGACAGCACAGCTGTCACTTTACGCCAGTTTCGTGAAAGCGAGAGGTACCTCCACGGTCGTGACAGCCCAATTCGACAGCATGCAAGCATGCAGTGTGACACTACCTCTTACCAAAATTGTGAGGATTGTGAGAAAATTAACATTTCTCAAATACATCTTCAATATATCCAATGAGGGAACTAACGAGAAGAAGTGATATCTTGTTATAGTAGTATATAGTGCAAAATAAAAAATACCAATTGTTATTCAGGTTCGTATTATGTAAGCTGTAGACATACATACATGTCAAAGATGGTCGTAAGGATATCGGAGACGAGCAAAAGTCAGACAATACGAATCCGGGTGAACGTCAATGCCATTGTAGTGTCGCTGACATTCAGATAACTTTTTGCTGTGACGGAGTCTGTCTGCGGAAGAGAAGAAAGACGACTGCAGAGCTCATATACAGTAGCCTTAAAGTCCAGACTCTCTGTTAGAAATATGTAATTCATTTCATTAAATATTCCACTGATAAACTGCTAAAGAGATAAACGTTAAGTGTGATAATGTAGTACTTTCTAATAATATGATTACGGTATATCCGCTGTTTCTGTTCTACTCTAGTACCCTGTGAAGCCTACAAGATGTTTGAGGGAGATTCCGGCCATGCTGTCGCGAAGTACATGTGTACAATGTACCTATACCAATTATTGTTATTTTTGTGCATGATTTCTAACTTCATCCGATATTGTTAACTATAATGTAGAAAATGTACTGCTACTGTATCAAGTGAGCAGAGTTATTGATAATATCAATTTGTCTAATAATAAATAAACTATTAAAAACTATATAAACTATATAAATGTGTAATAACTTAAGTAGGGACTAAATAAATTAACCGACTTGGTATTACATGGATATCACAACTTTTTAAGGTAGAAAATCTGAGCTGCGAGACTTGGTTTTTTTACAGGATGATTTTGATGGGATTATAAATACTTAAAAACATTTTTTTGCTAAAGAATACCAGACATTATAGATTTTGTAAGTAAAGCTAGGGTGGTCTAGCAGACCCCACGTCTGTAACCGTAACTAAATTGGAACGTCGGTACTCAAAGGTAAGATGCCTGAGCATTTACGCTGACTATCCTGCTGATAAACTATGTCGTTTATGACAATAAAAATGATGGCATCTAACTTCCACGCACAAGATTGTATTTTATAAGATAAAATGTCGCGTAAATCGTAAATCGATGAGCGCCAATGCGTGGCTATTGTATTAGCATAAAGAGCGCCTAACGACGCATCTGCGTGACAGAATATTGTTTTTATCCGTCACCAATTTTTTTTATAATAGGACGGAACAAGTGATGGCTTTCAATTTTATACTACGGTCTCATATCTTAATGACATAAACTATTTCGCGTTCTCGTCGCCTTGTTTTCCCTCTAGGCAAATAAAAGAGAACGCTAAATGCGCAAAATACACCAATATCATAACATCAATACTGTGATAATATAGACTTTAATATCTTGCCAAGTGATAAAAAAGTGTTAAAAAGTCGCAATATATATGTACAATATTCTCTTCTAAACTCATATTAAGAGTTTCTCATAATGAAAGCTGATTTATTTTCCAGAGATTATGTTTAAAAATACACAAAAAGTTGTATCATTTTGAAAAAACTTAAAAGTTTCCTTGATTACCCACTAGTTATTCTTTTTCTTCTTGTTGCAATCACCAACAAAGCTAAAGGCTTATATATAGTATCATTTTGGGTTAATTTAAATTCATTTTAATAATTACTTACAATTTTATTCATGAGCAAGAATAACGAAATATAGTTACAAGAAAGGTATTATTTAAAGACTCCGTTTTACTATGAATTTAAAATTAAGATATGAAATAAATTGGTCATGAGAAAGTGTTAGTAAGACATTTTTTAAATCATACTGAGCGTGAGGTCGTCATTGTCAATTAGACACAACAATCGTTTACAAACCTGTTATTAAAATTCAAACTCAATCCATTTCTTTAAAAGATAGAATAACAAAGAGACACAAAGGCTCCTTGACCTTAGCTTTGAATCAGATGGTAAAAATAATAAAATTTATGTTATAGTAGTTAAGAATTAAAAGAAAACAGGATTGATAACTTTTTAATATTTAAAGTCTGATTATGATCTTATACTTTAAGAGTTCTAAAGATGTGATTTTCTCTCGACTATCGAGATTTAATTATTATTTTATAAATGTTTATTTCATTCGAACGCTTACTTTCACTGAGCCTCCATTTTCCGACCAGGTTCTAATGATTTCCAAGTACTCAACATTCAACTTTGTAATCTGGCTTATATTCAAAGGACAGAGAGTGATGCTTGATGAGTGCTTTTAGGAAAAGCGAAATATTTAAAATTATTACGCTCGGATGCGCTATAAGTCATTGTTTATATTACTTTGCTCGAAGCTTCAGTATCAGGAGATTTTTGTAAAGTAGGAGTGTTCTTTAAAGACGAAAATACATTATATATTATATTAATTAATGAATAAATACCGATTTTTATAGTATTGTAGGGTTAGTAGATTAATCTATGTATAAAATTAATTTTTAATCTTGTCATGTATACGTACGTCAAATCTTCAGATTCCTTTACTATATTTTGTAAAAATACCAGTAAACAGAAGTATTAAAATAGAATAAACACACACATAGGCGACAGACAAAAATTTGAATCATAATCAGAAATTCAGTGTCGATTAGGCTAAGCGCAAATAAAAACATAAAACGGCGTAAGTAACTTAATGAGGATTCAGTAAGAACGGAAATATGGTTTGTGAAAATATACCGGATACTTCCCAGCCGGAAAGATATGAAATGGGCGCATACAGTGTTTATTAAATGTGAATATATGCTTATCAGCTGTATCAAGGGTCCCTAACAGTCCGACTACTGTCGGTATTTCCGTTCGATATCGTGTACCTAATAGTCTATCTCCATAAGTACCATACAGTATTAGAAATTTTATAATGTCGTTTAAGTGCCTACTTGATCACCAACGATTCAATTTTTTTTGATAATTAGCATTTTGGTGGATTTTTATTCTGTTTTGCTTCAATTTTCTGATCTTGATTTTGAATATGGGACGATATTTGCACGTAATAAATCAGTTTTGGAGACATCTTTAAGAACTCTAGCTGTATGTGCAGAAAAATCCAATGGAAAAAAATAATTAAAGAAGATACTTTTAACTACAAAAAATTTAACTACATATACAACCTTTTTGTGTAAAAAGGTTCTACATGTTTCGAAATTTCTATGAAATTAGTAAAACAAATTTGAAAGATTCGCTGTATACTAATTTCTTCTATAACGATATAATTGAGATTTTTAAGTCCGTCTCTAATCTTTCGTGCCTTTAGTTATTTTAGACGTGTGGGAAACTTTGTCTTTAAATAAGCGGAACACTTTTACGCCGTCGAGAACATGTTGCTTTGCGAATTGTTAATTTTACTCCACATAGCAAAATACCCCTGTTAAAACACCTGTTTTGTCAACCCTGGGATGTAAGACTATTGAAGGGGAGGAGGAAAAGAGGATGGTGCATCTGCGTCACGATATTGTGGATGTCTATGGACGTCAGTAAATCAAAAGGTTCCAAATACACGTTTGGGCCCCTATGAATACTATGAAGAAATAACATGTGTGACACACACGACACAAAGTAGCAGGCAACTACTGCTTTATAAGCACCTTATTTAAAAAAATGTTTGCAGTCGGCTTCCGAAATGGCTTGAACAATCTTTATGAACCTTAGAGAAACCACAGGCCTCTACTAGTACATAATATGTAACAAATGACACAGCGCATATTCGGACTCACTAACTCTGGAAAACGCTAAAGTTGATATTTACCTACTTACTGTAACTTTGTCACTTTCCCGAGTTGCTTAATTAAAATTACTGCACTAATAATTTGCAAAGCAATCTTCAACGTCATTGCTAACTTCTTACATAATTTTAATAAGATTTTAACCTTAGACTAAATAAAAAGTATTTATTTAGTCTACTTTTTATTTAGTCTAAGATTTTAACTATGAGAACTTTTATATGGGAACAAGCAAGCGTTTGGCGTTGGACTACCGACTTCCAATAACATTCGCATATACCTACAAATGCGTTACTCTCCTTTACTACTGAGTTATCAGCTACTTTTTTTTAAAACGGGCTTTGGCCCACCACTCGTTCCCACCGCTGCTACTCCTGTGCCGCCGGGGTCGCCAGCGGCAACCACACCCTTTGATATCATCGCAGGGAGCCCGAGGGAAAAGCTAAATCTGTCTTGGGGCCCGCAACGAATTTAATCAGAAGAAAGTAGGAAGAGTAGCAAGTAATTCCAATTTTCCTCCCTAATCAAAGCGGGAGACAGTACAAGATTGCAGTGACTTATATAAGTCAAGAAGTAGAGAGAGCAGCCAGGTGAAGCCCGGCTACTATGCACCACGGAAATATAAGTAAATGAATTGGTGTGGATACTGTGTTGTTATCAGGGGTATTATTATGATTGAATTATATTTATTTGCTGCCAGTAACATTTATGACAAAATTGTTTCAACGCACGAAAGTTCCCTAAATTGAACTCGCGGTCGCTATAATAAACTGCACCGTTAACACTAAGAATGTTATCAAGCATTATTTCTCTCAGCTCGCCAAAGACTAAACTCCCACAGGATATGATGTGCGATTTGTTCATGTTCGTCGCCTTCTATTGAGCAATCACAGAGGGGTGACGGTACTAGTTTAAAACTAAAGAGTTTGCTTTTAAAGTTGCCGTGACTAGTTAGAAAGAGAGAGCTAACAGCTACTCACAAATACCGCACGAAACACAGCAAGTATCATATCATCATCAGAAACACAAAGTCGTGTCGACGAAAAGTATGTTCCCGATCATCCCGACAATTTACTAGAACTTTCTCAATATCGAATTTTAAAACGAACTAGAATCGCATAACACGAAACAGATCCATTTCAACTTCACAACGAATTGCAATCAAATGTTATGTTTACATTCGAATCAAAGGATCGGGAACCCTTTGAGCCTTAAAAAAATATAAATAACAAACGTAACAAAATAAAAAATAAAATAAAAAAAAAGACACACTCAGGGAAAGCACTCAAATAAAGTTTACAGTCCATCCGGCAACGGTCCCGCCCCATGGCCCCGAGGCTAGAGGGCTGAAACGCAAAGCCTTCGCCCTAACCAATTCTGATTCCTCAAATAAGTTATTATCCAAACAAGTCGTATGAAATAATTTCACAGACGACGTACACTATATTATTTATTTTTAATAATAATTACAATTAGTCCTTTTAATACCTTCAACTAAATCAAAGAAAGAAACAGTCGGAACCAAAATAATAATAGATGTGATTTATATGAAGAAGTCCTACACCTTGGTAACCCCAAAGTTAACGTAATAAAAATTAAATAAATAAGTATAATAAATTGTTTTAAAAAAAATGTTTGTTTTAAAATACTTCTATAAAATATTGGAGTTGTGACTATAGGAAATACATTTTATCATATAAGATTATTTTAGATTTGGTGTATCTCCCCTCCCCTCCCTCCCGAAGATGCTGCCAACTTCCAACTTGTCGTGGAGGGGGGAGGAGGGTTTTCAGAGGGCCTCTGTGATCCCCATGGCTATGCCGGACATCCACCGGAGTACTCGGTAGCCCACCCATACCGGACAGACTTCTTGAGTGAGGCCAGATTAAGAGCAGCTCAACTGAGGAGTCCTCCACCCGCCCTTCGGCGGCGGCGTGGATTGGGACGACGACTAGCGCCTCCCTTCCTCGACTACGGATAGATAGGTGGCATGCTTCGTTGGAGTACTTGTAGGTCAGGGTGGGAACTCGAACCTATTGAACGCTTCCGACGTCATAATAGGTATTGTTCTGAGGCAGCCGGACAATACCCAAGACGAGGAGTCTGGCTTTTTCGCCGAAGCCAGCCTGTCTCTGGAGGGAACCTGTAACCTGCAGACCCAAGTCCCTCCAATTATAGCGACTGAAGGCATCCACAGGGGTTGAGTTGCTATTGCTCTCCAAAGTTTCGAGTTCGACAGGGACCAAGGGGGCTCCTAGGTATCATAAGTAAATGTATTCCCTTGCGTCAAAAACTTAAATAATAGCTTGGATATTTCTCGCTATATTATAGTCATTTATATCATCTAAGCGGTAAGACAATAATATAACACTGACGTCTAAGTATCACCAACTTTTGGGAGAGAAGCATCTTGTGTGAGCACCGTGAGACGATGGTTTGCTGAATTTGAGAGAGGTCGAGTTTCTTTACACAACGAATTTCGTGAAGGGCGGCATTCAACTGCCGTCAAAGAAAATAATGTGGCTACTGTTAAGCGGCTAATTGAACAAAACCCGCGGATCACCTATGAGACAATTTGAGGACTATTGGGGATTGGTATGAGCTAAATTCAGAAAATTTTATACAAAGAATTGAAAGCTCGGAAACTGTTGTTGTTGGATCCCTCATGAACTGACAGCGGAGCGGAAGCGGGCTCGCGTGGAATGGTGCTCACAGGTGCTACTGAAGTAAGACCACGGACATTCGCGCACAACGCTGTTTATGACATTGTCACAGAAGACGAAACGTGGATTTATAGTTTTGAACCCGAAAAAAAACAGAAATCTTGTGAATGAGTGTTTGAAAATGAGAACAGGCCAACAAAAGTAAGGCGAGTAACGTTGGTAAAAAAATGATCAAATTTTTTTTTCCCAGCTACGGGTCCCATTTGTACAATTTCTACTTGAAGATCAAAAGAGTGTTAATGAAGAGTGGTATTCTAGCATTTATTTACCAAGGGTGTTATAAAAAGTTCAAAAGCCGCGTCCTCCTACATCATGAAAACGCTTCTTCACACACGGCCAACAAAACAAAGTCATTTTTAGCCTCCGAAAAAGTACAACTCTTCACCCATCCTGCGCATAGCCCCGACCTAGCACCCTGTGATTTCTGTATTTTCCCCAAAATCAAAAATTGGATGAGAAGTTTCACTTTTACCAACTCCGAAGAGGCAGTGATAGCGTTCAATCAACACGTAGAAAACATGCCTTCAGATCTGTGGGCCTCCTGTTTTAAAAAATGGTTCGATCGCATGAAAAAATGTTTAAAATGTAAAGGAGAGTATTTTGAAAAGCAACAAACATAAAATTTTGGTTATGGCATGTTGTTTTTTTAAGTTAGGCAAAGCTTATAGTGTCACCTACGTACCGTATCCTAAAATATAGGAGCGAGCCATTTTTGTCGTAAAATAAAGATTCATGACCATTTTATTTTTTTAAGACCGACGAGTTAGTGATATAGCTACCCTTTATGTATTCATTACATATACTCGTTGGATGCTAGATTAAGTAAATACATAGTATATAAAATACATATTTAGTATATAATGAGTTGGTGCCGCTTTAAAAGTGATAGATATTCTATCGCATTTGCCTTTTATGTGACGTGAGTAACTGATAGCAAAAGCAGTAGGCGATAGAGTGCAGATGGGAAACGCTATAGCATCTTATTTCTTCTATACGGATGTTAATGTAAGTAAATTATCCTGATTGCAAATTTGTCCCTCTTTAGATAAGAGGCGTGCTATTAGGATTGATTATATTGATATCTTGTTGGCTCTTTATCTTTATATAATAATTGACTTTAGTACATTATATTTAGCTCAATGGATCAATCTCGACTCACATTAAAAAGATAATTTTAATTTTGACAGCCATGATAATTTGACTAAAGCGTTACATAATTTTCCAAACAATATTAGTTTCGTTCGTCTAAACTATATTTTTAACGTAAACCGAATGCAGTGTGGCATGGAAATAAGTGAGAAAATAGCTATATAAACCATTTGTACCTGAGGACAAACGTCACCCATCCTTAACGATCGATTTGCGTTTACACAACCACGTTTATTTATTGCGTCCTCGATCATGGCCAATTCGCCTATTTAATGTTGCGGATTACAATAAAATTAATGATTGGCTTGCTCTAGTTTATTGGACTAATCTTTTGCATTATGCAGATATAAATGTTTGCCTGGATAGATTGTATATGATATTATGCTTGATGTTGTTTCCATGTTTAATTATTTGGTTCAAATTACGATAAATATATTTTTCGATCGAAACTTTATATTAAACGTTATGTAAATAGTTTTTAGAGATTTGTCGACACAAAAGAAGTATATACTGGCATACTGGATACAATATTTTATGGCAACAGCAAAGCAAATACATATTAGTTTATGTACCACATTTTTGCAAAATAAAGAATTTTGAATTTTTTGAATTTTTTTTTTGAAATACTTTACCATTCTAACAATTATTTACAATCTTCCTTTGAGCCTCCAGATGGCATTTGCTTCAGAGGCGTTATGATATCCACTGTCAATTGCGTATATTGAAATAAACGAATATATAATTGGAAGTCAAACACGTCGATCATAAAAAAGGATCCGAAAATTAAGGAATAATCTCTAATATTTATAAAGTCTTGCCGTAAATCTTAAGCACACCCTTTATTTTACTTACACATGTAATATTTTACTGTCGGTATTGTACCTATACGCGAGTGAAACCACGGAGTACAGCTAGTTAATAAATAAACTTCAAGCCCTTGATATTCAAAGTACTTAATATATTACGTCGGCTGGACTCCTATTTAAGGGAACGTAGTCAATGTGCCACAGTAAAGGGTTTTACATCTAGTTTTGTGCCTGTAACATCCGGCGTTGTATATTGTAGTAAGGTTCTCATTTAGGACTATAATTATTTATTATATATATTAATGACGTTACATCTTGCTTTCACTATTATAAAATCCTTTTGGTTTAATAATATTTAACCCTAAAAAGTCAAGTCACGATTGTCATTTGATAAAGAGTGACCTTGACAGACTATCTATCTGTTGATGGTCAATATTGTAAAATAATATTTTGCACCTATCAATAATACGTGTTGCTCAATAATTTTCATAAGGATAATCAACCTAGTAACTCATACTTACATTTTAAATGCCATTCCTGTTAATAAAGTTTTTATGGTAAAGGATTTGCGTGTGGTATTAAACAGTAAACTGAATCTTGCAGCGCCAATAGACTACTTAATGTCCAAAGCACATTGTGCGCTCGGTTTTGTTCCAAGAAATAGTAGAGAATTAAATTTTTATAACATAGTACTATACAATTCATTGGTTCATCAGGTTTCAGAGTACGCTTCTACGACACGGAACCCCCAGCATAAGAAATATATTAATTTAATAGAAACTTTGATTTTTTTTAGTAAAATATAACATCAATAATGTATTGGGGCCAAACTTCCCTAAGAAACCCTCTAGTCTCCTTTGTTCGAGAATAAGCAATTCTTAAGTCATCTATTTAAATTCCTTTTCATTAAAAAGAGAGATTAGATTAATGATAGATTAGTAATAAGTGGAACCTTTATTGGTGAATGAATTGTTATAATCATTTGTTAATCTAAGAAATACTACCATTGTTTGTTTCCCAAATTAATATAACTTTATACTGCGTTGTCATGAAAGTTTAGTTTTGAGTCAGAGGATAAAAGTAATAAAATTCGTAGCAAAGTTCATAAGAATTCAAAGAAAACAGGGTTGATAACTTTGTTGTATTAAAAGTCCGACCGCTACAAACGTAATTAAATTATGATCTTAGAAAATGAGTTTTAAAGATGTGATTTTCTGTTGACTTATAGCTGTTGAATCTCGACACGCTTAGTTTCTCAATGAGCCTCCATCTCCATCTTCTTGGCAGGTTCTAATGATTTCTAAGTACTCAACATTCAACTTTGTAATCTGGCTTATATTCAAAGGACAGAGTGATGCTTTTAGGAAAAGCGAAAATTCTAAAATAATTACGCTCGGATAATATATATATATATGTCATTGTTTGCGTGCGTACTTTGCGCGAAGCTTTATAATCAGGCGCTTATTTTTAAGTTGGAGTGTTATTTATAGAAAGAATTACATTCTTAAAAGATCTAATTAAATTAGTATCAATTTTAAAACTAATAATTTAATGAAATTGGTATAATAAATGAAATATTATTTTTGTGCACATTATACAATATAAAGAAGCATTAAATTATACTATACACACAAAAATGCAAATAATTGTAAGTTAAAATGAAGTAATTCCGTATCGATTGGGATGAGCGCAAAGAGAAACATTAAATGCTGCACGTAATGACGATTCGCTAAGAACGGGAATATCATGTGTAAATGGACCCGGATACTTCGGAGCCGAAAAGATACGTAGGAAATGGACGTCTATTAAAATGTGAGTTTAAGCTTATCAGTTGTTTCATGGGTCCCTTAAAACGTGTACCTAATAGTCGATCTCCCTACATGTCGTATCATTTTAGAAAGTTAGTTTAGAGGGCAACGCATCTGTATGGCCTCAATGCGTATGTCTATGGGCGTCAGTAGTCAGGAAAATGACTTAGATTTCTCGTTTTCCCCTTATGCTAGTAAAAAAAAATGGTAAAAGAAAGATATGCAGAGCACCGACCATTCATTTTCTTTGGTAATTTGTAATGATTAGTGTTTTTAATCAATGTAGTTTAGTTTTTTCCTCATGGTGCTGATTAAAGGATTAGCTGCACCTGATAAATCGGTTTTGCATGTATTTTGACGAAAAGCTCCAGCCGTAAATTATGCGCAGAAAATACAGGGTCTTAATTTTTCGTGAATGTAGCTCTTTGCAATAAAACAACTATAATAGATTTTATCGTGGTTCATTTAATTATTTCACAAGCTTGACTCTTCAGAAGCTTGTCGGGCTTGTCAAATATTTAAATAAACCATGATATAATCCGTTAAAATTGTTTTATTATAATAAAATTGCAAAAAAAAAATTGTTATCAAATACAAAATATGTACATTGAACTAATGTTGAATTTGAACTACACATGTCATGTCACGACATTAAAATTTTTACACCAAAATGTTCCATAGGACTAAGTACACTGCCAACCCCCTAGTTACTAAGTTAACGATATAATTTAGGGTTTTTAGTCCATCTTCATTCTTTTGTGACTTTAGTTAACGTACTGGAAATTGCTTTGTCACTAAAGTCGAAATAGACGGAACATTTATAGATGTGCTTAAGAACATGTTGCTTTTAGAGTTTCCTTGAATTGGTATTTTTACTCCATGAAATAAAACACTTCTTTTTTACTGGCCCTTCAGTAAAAACACATGTTTTAACAAAGGGTGTGGGATGGTGGTCCATTGGGAGGGAGGAAGAAACGAGGGTATCGCATCACAGTGATGTCCATAGACGTCGGTAGTCAACGAAATGTTCAAAATGCTCGTTTCTTCCTATGTACTATAAAAACATGTGTTTATTTCTTTGTAGTCTAACTCCAAATTGACGCATGTTTCATGTTATTGCGCGGCTTAAATTTATACAACTTGACAAAACTAGTCGTGGCCTGCTACTTTATAATACTATTACTACCTTATATACCTACATAATCTTGTGTTATGTTGTTTGTAGTCGGCTTCCTAAAAGGCTAGACCAATCTATGAATCATAAATAAACCACGGGCCGCTACTAGTAAACATGTAGGACACATCAATTGATACAGACCTTTATAGAGCATTTTAAGAGCCATTCGTCTGAAGGAATCGTTACAGGACAATGCGAAGATTGATGGGCTTTCCACAAATTGCGTTCAACTTCTACCATTTACTTTGATCTTTCCTGTCCTGATTTCTCATGAGCGGACAGACGGTATATAAAATTACGATAAAATAAAGATTTTTATGTATTATAGGAACATTACATTAGTTGTATGAATGCTGGTGAAAGGAATGTATAGACTTATGATTTAGAGTTAGTCTCATCACCCCGTCCGAATAGGATACAAACATTAAAATATGTAATACTAAGAATAACAACGAGATATCCGTTTCATCTTCAGGGTTTTATAACTACGCTACTAGGGTTACACATAAATATTGCCCTCCGTAAGTGGAACTATCCGTACTCTTAAGCTAAAGGGATCAAATCACCCCATCTCTCTGGTCATAGCGACCTTAGTTATTGACGTAACGTTATTTAAGTTCTAATTACTACTAATTAGTTACTTGGAATTCAGTTTTTGAAATATTAACGTATTATAAATTGAAAAACAATGGTTGCAAAAAAACGAACGCGGGGAGAGAAGAAGAGAGCGATTAGCACAATCGCATTTCAAAAGCTAAACGCTTCTTGAATTACACTCAGTAATTCAAGAAGCGTTTAGCTTTTGAATTTTTTTTTTGCTAATGATATTTTTAAGAAAAAAGAGTGATTTTGAATCAACTTGATAATAATTGTTATTCAGGGATAATAGGGATCTACTACTAATAGGGATACCTACTATCCATAATAATCTATACTAATAATATAAAGCTAAAGAGTTTGTTTTTTGTTTGTTTGAAAGTGCTAATCTACGGAACTACTGGTCCGATTTGAAAAATTAGTTCAGTATTAGTTAGTCCGTTTAGCGAAGAAGACTATTGACTGCAGTAAGAAAACGGATACATGAAAACGAAGTTGCGGGCGTCCGCTAGTAATAATATAAAAGGGATTCAATTCCGTGACTCATAAATCTATCCAATTTTTATTGAAAATTTTCCGTGAACTGAGTTGAGTCGTTGAGTTGAGTTTATAGACAACCAATTATTATATTTTCTTTTCAAGACATGACAAAGAACTCAAGCCGCAAATATCCTAGTAAGAACCTCTTTCTGATCGTAACATCTTAGTAAAATCCTGCGTAACTCCCCTGTATAAGGAAATGTTTATTTTTCAACTTCCTTTATTCTTGCTTCTTCTTCCTTCCGACAGCATAACAAGTGTATGGATGTTTATGGTCATAAGTAATCGACATAAAACATAAGCTTCTTTACTCGTACTACCTATTTATTAGATATTGTGACAGCTGTGCTGTCGCATTTCGTGTGGTGTTTAAGAAGCCAGCGGCCCATCGAGGTGGGAGAAGAAAGGAGCGCAGCGCAATAGCCTCAACGCGGATGTCTATGGTCGCCGGTAGTCATGAAAATGGCTCCGACTGTTCGTTACCTTAAAAAAATTAAAAAAGATATATTATTCTCGTCTGTCGGGAGAAAATTACATTGTCGTTTTTTCAACAATCCTACTGTTTTCTATGAAAGTTTAAATTATTTTGTAGTCACACATACATAATATGTATATAATATAACTATTATTAACTTTGACAGATCAAGGTGTTTAATAGATCTTGTAACTGCGCCCTGCGTTTTCCCCCGCCACAGACAAAACTACACGTGAAAGTTAATATTTTTATGATTTTGTATTCCGGTACATCAAGGTGGTTAGTAACCACGCTGCATGCATGTTGCCGAATTGGGAAAAAAAATGCTACTTCACTTTTCTTTCGGGAGTAGAAGTAAAAAACATACATCCATCCAACTAAATTTCGAACATAGTATTTATAATAATAGTAACTTTTATATTTGCAATGATACTGATTTTGATAAACTGCCACACAGACGTTGTCTTGTCGTTATTGGAAAATATGTTGTCATAATAACATGTAACAACGTACACAGAGAATACAATGTAACAATGTGGCCTAATTGTCAACCCGTTACTTTAAATTGGAAAATTCGAACTCAATTAAATGACAAAGTTATTTTAGAAGAAAAATGAAACGATAAAATACATTTTCCAAAGACATTTTATTATCAAAAAGGATTACATCCATTACACATATGTTTCTATAAAATTAACTAAATCAATCGTGTTAACATTCTTGAGATATTAAAAAAGATTTTTAAAGAATTTTAATTAAAATTCGAAAATAAATCGATAAGAATATCGAATAAGAGTTTTGTGGAAGTTACGAATTGCTAATTAGTTTTGTTTAGACACGAATTGTTAAATAACGAATTACCGATTCGTGTCTCAACAGATTGTCTTTATATTTTTATTATATGTCCAACGTAAAAATATCCCGCAACTTATAATATTTCCAAAACAAAAAAAAACCCCCGACTGCTGAAGAATTTTTCATAAGCAACTCTCGTGATTAAGTCCAGTCTCAATTACATCTCTTTCAGTTTAAAAATTCCTACCATTCCACCTAGCAGGCATTTTAGGAATTTTTAAAGTATTTACATATACATTAGCTTTCTTTCTCTGGCACAGTCGGACTGTAGTAAAAAATACACACACGATTGTTAATATCACGATCGGTTTAGTGTTGAATTTCGGAACTACGGGTTTGATTTCACGACATTTACTTGATACACCGATTACAAAAGTTGACCACGATAATTAGACATCAAGGAAATATTGGTATAGATGATAGAAATCAGGGCTAGCTTCTGAACCTCAATATTAAGGATCTGTAGATAAATGATCTGAAACAGGCTATTCATCATTCCCGGAACTGAAGCCAACCTAGCCCGGTGTTTCTAGCAACGATTTCTTCATGTCTAATTCTTGTAGTCAACTAGTACATACATTCGTACATAAAGTTATTAGTAGGATTTTAAGTAGGTATATAATGCAAGTTTTGATTTGTGATACACAAACTTATTATGTTTTTCTAATTAAGAAAATCTCGTCAACAACATCTTATTAAGCATTATGTTTAATAAGCAGATATCATAGAAGTGGCATTTGATTAGGAGTTTTGTGAATGAAATATGTCGGATTTTCCGAATCTTACTGGCTGTAAAATAAGCAATATTTACCGTAGCAGGAAGTTTTACAGAAGAGACAAAAATATAGGTATTTATTATAAAAAAGAGAGTATTATTATTGTTATTGCTTTAATTTTCTATCGAGAACTCAGTTATAATTATTTAGGATTAGCTCGGCCACGTATACGTACCCGTATTGTATAGTAATAATGTTTATTGGTTCTTTATATCAAATGTAAAATGACATCGTTTTTCACCATTCCATACGGGTACCAGCCGTATGGATTTGTGACTTTGTATATCTAAAATATAAAACTGGTGACAATTGTAATTAATATCGTAATATTTTAATTTAATGCCTGTTTATTGCTTTAAAACCAATCCGAACAATAGTATTCAAGTTCATAAAAAGAAAAATAGCCTAGGTGCATACGGTTCGTTAAAACGTTGGATTCAATTATGTATTTCAGTTCATTTAATGGAAGAAGTTTTATATGGACCGAATTCGCATACTTTTGCCATTCGTTGAAAATATGATTCATTCTGTCTCAATATTACAACGAAGCGAAGGTAAAGTTTCGAAATCATACGAGTAAAAGAACCGAAAAATGTTACACAAATTTGTTTGTTTTTATATACCCAGATTTCAGATAAAATACTAATAATTATTTTTTTTACTTTACCGTATTAATAAAAATTTTTTGTTGTATGATTTTTTGTGTCATTTTTCTTGTAAGATTTTTTGTACGATGTGTTCGTTCCTGTATTTTGTTATTATAAAAATAAATTGGGTGTCTCACTAAAGTAAACTCTTAAATTGATCAATTATGGTTTCAAATGCAAAACCAACAAATAAAACCTTTTTGTAAGGTATTTGCTATAATAATTTAAATGAAAAAATGCACGAGTTGTGGTAAAAGCTGTTTATGTAAGTATTTTTGTTGTTGTATTTTTATATTATAAGCACTAAGACATTATTACCAAAAAACTTAGTCGGACGTATATTTTTTTAAAGAAATAGCTTAACATAATAATATATTTGAACGATGTTGACGAGATAATGTAAGAATATTGTAATTTAATTATTAATTGCATGTATTTCAATTAGCACAGCACGTCAGAATATGGCCAAGCCTTCTAAGTTGGTATATCACAATCATTTTATTTTACTGTAATCATAGAATCATTTTTTATTGTGCATTATTATAATACATTTGAAATAATAACGTGAAATTTCGCGTTACTATGAAATGTGTGCACTAGTCTCAGGCTCTATTTAAATAGTTCCGACTCAACAGGGAAAAGACTTTAAATATTAAAATAATTTTGTATGCACAACCAGCGCTTTCATATTATATATGCTTCAGCGTACCCCAACAATTCAACTTCAAATATTTAATAGCCTGGTTGTGCACGAAGATGGTGTCAAAACTTAGTTTTTTTTAATACATTAGAAACCTACAGCCTATAAATTCATTAGGTAGTATAATAAAATCTTACTTTAATAGACACTTAGAAATTAATACTTTTATTGATAATACCTCTACAGTAATATGATTTTTAAGTATATAACGTTAGGGACAGGTCTTTTTACTTCTAGACTAAAATATATATGTATGAAGTATTAGTTTATGATATTTAATTGATAAAACAAAAATCATTTAAAGTCATATTGGAAATAAATACGTAAAATTGTGAATAATCTGCGTTTTTGAATATCCTGTAGGTAATGATGATTATATTTCATTTTTGAATAAACTTACAATTTTAATCTAATTTAACCTACTTTTATTTAAACACTCATGTTTAAATAAAAGTAGGTTAAATTAGATTAAAATTGGATCGAAAATGTGAAGAGAATTTTATAGTATAGGTGTATTACACTTGAGTATATACTTTTATAAGCACTCTAATAGTAAATATTGTTGAACCGCTTTATTCGATTGATATTCAAGTTCATCATTACTATGCATATAGCATGCACTGGGAACTGCTAATATTATAATTTATCAAACAGCTTATACAGAGTCGAGTAAACTGTTTGATGTCTCCTTCTCCATCTCTATCCACTGTTTAAAATATTTTAACGCCATTAAATAAATCATGTCAATTCATTAAAAAAAACCGTGTTACAGTACACGATTTTTACGATTAACTTAATGAAAATTTCACTTAAAAACTCAAAAGCTCATAAAAATTCATGAAGTACACGTTGACTCTACAAATATACGTATAAAACTCCATGCACACAAAGAATACATTAATTCATGAATCTATTATAATGATGAAAATATCGAAATTAAGAATATTTTATAATAGGTACTCGATATTTTTTTTATCGAATCGAAATCGAAACATTGTTAACCTACGATAATTTCGAATTTTACAATTTCTTTTCAGTCAAACCTTAAATTTAGACTTAAGTCTTTTTCCAAAACACTTTCAAACATTTTTGATAATACAATTTTTTCATAATCACAGGAAATATTCTTATATAAATCTCTAATAATATGCCAGATTTTTCTATTCAATACTATTTACATAATGTCACAATACGCTTTGTATTTTGTGATACATATATGATACAAGACTTGAATATCGAAATCTCAAAATAATTTATTATACACCTCATAACATCTAAACACGAATTAAACATTTCATCAGTACATGAACGACCGCATGCAAGTATTTTAAATATTTTGTGTACTTTATTTAGGTGCATTGTAAAACAAAAGAAAATCATCAGACTTGTAGTCTGGTCAAAATTTTACAAATTTAAAATAAATTTTATATCCTTACCTAAGTATAAGATTAGTGATTACATTACTACATGATAGGCCACACTTATTCTGATTCAGATATGTGGTTTTATCACATATTTATGAAATTTTTTTTTCGTATGGCGTAACTATATTACTAATACTTTATATTTACATTATTCTTATAAATAAAATTTCAATATAGAGTCGAACTATGTTAATCTTAAATATATCATAATATCCTTATATCTAACTTATTTTTTTTTCTTTTTTCTTTTCTTGTCGATGAACGGAAACATTTCAAATATGTACACGATACAACTTACAAATAAAAATGCTATATTTAGTTTACATTGTTATAACTCTGTTAATCACTATATAATATTTAGTTACTCTATTAAAAAATAGGATAATGTTCAAAATACTTTATAATAATTTCTATCTAAATATCTGTAATTTTGTCCATGTAATGTTTTATGAATTCATCAAAGAGCCTAACTCAAGAAACACAGAAGAACCCAAGAAAATTAATGAGAAGTAAGAGCCAGTTTATCTCCTTTTGCGGTCGAATAAGTTTTGAGATTTTCTTTTTAATTAAATCTTACACCCGAGAGAATATTCATTTTTGTTATAATATAATAAATTAAAACAAACAATCGTATTCACTTGTTAAATAGAATAAACTTTACACTCTTGCATATATCTGTATACTATACAATCTATAAAATTAATATGACTATTTATATTCAGTTAAGACACATTTGTGTGTTGCCATTGTTTTCATACTTCTATGTGAAATATATATACATAAGACTATTACTACCATAGTTGCAGCAGAGTGGAGAAAAAATACTGTTTAAAAAAACAATGGCCTTTTAAGTGATTCCGTGTACTTAGCTGGTGATATTTTTTCATGCCTTACAGTTCTCGGCTAGTTACTATTTGGAGATTTCAAAAAACGGCAAAAAGTATACAACATGTACGAAATACATCATATACGAATCTCCAGGTAAGATCGTGATTTAATTTCTAAGCTGCACGAAAACGAAATCAGGTTGTAGGATTTAAAACATACAAAAAGCTATTCTGATTGTGTTAAGGCCATTTGAATAATATAATTTTATAAAAAATCTGAGGAAGTTTATTCCTTAAGCTAATCAATACGGTAAATACAGATATAAATAGATAGGAAATTATGTATAATACCTACGCTATATTTATTACTATTAATTAATTATATTTTAAATTAAAATAAAAAAGCAAATTGAATAAAGTTTAAGGTACTGAACAATCGAAACAAGCAAAAATAAAGTGCGTTATCAATAATAAAAGAAAATATAATATCATGAATCGTGTAAAAAAATACTAAATAATTACAAAATGTAAAAATAGTGTGTAATTTGAAATAATAGATATTTTTGAGTAAGAGGAGTATAATAAACGTATTGTACCTTTTTTTTGAGATTTTTGCATATTTTTCACTTGCTGGGACTATCATATTTTTTTTAACTTTCAAAGCTTCTTGAATATTATTTAACCTCCGTAGAGTTTATTTTTCCACAACATTTATCTTACAGTATGTATTTAACTATCATTTACGTTGATATAAAAATATTTCGTTTATTATGATACAAACTACATATTTGGTGTTATTCTTACAGTTTATTTCTTATGTACAGTGATTAGGTACTATTGTTTATTTTAAATTAATTGTATGGTTATATATCTATTACTTCAATATTGTAACTTATATTTTACGAATATATGGCTTATATTATTGTAATTGTAATATAATGTTTTATATTTTACAATAATATATTGAGATAAACTTAAATAAAATAAAAAAATAATATTTCTAATAATAAATAAATAAGAAATAAAAGTAAAAATAAAGTACTAAATTCAAAATTATCTTAACACACGTATATAAATCAGTTATTGTAATAACTACACACTTATAAAAATTACCGAATCATTAATTCTTAAATCGCTAGTCATAAGATAATATGTAATCTTACTATATATTTTACAGTTGCTATTTAAGGTAATGTAATTTTTATGTAACGTGAAGTATGTGAAAGTGAATAAATGAATTGTGTAGATTTTTCTTGTAGATTATTCCAAAAAATATTCGGCCAAAGTGTAATAAAGCCCTGTTATTATCAATGATTTCAGCACGTCTATAATAAATCGCACGTAATAATCATAGGGAGAGGGCGGAAGTAATAAATAACGTAAAAATGTTAATACAAAACAAACCAACATAATCACTATTTTGCATGTTGCCCAAATTGGTGATACACATATTTTTTTACCTGTGACGTTCTAATTGCCACAAGAAAAAAATAACTTAACCACAAAAATAATTATTATTGAAATTTTTGAATTGGACGTGTCATTTTACTATAGCTAATTAAACAAAATAATATTTAATATAATGAAACATAATTTTCAAATTGCATACGTTTCAATTATAAAACGAATACAACAAGGTGTAAATAACAAAAATTAATTCGATCTTAGGAGTTCAGCACAAATATTAAATTACCTTAAACGCCTGTATAAAGTTTGTAATATAATATTTTATATTACTTATAATATAACTCATTCAAGTACCTACAGTAGTAGTTTTTTTGTTATTCAAACCTTACTGAACTACAACTTACATCTATCAGTTATTACACATCCTGTGGTGTAAGGATTGAAATGTGTGAAACTGTCACTATTTTAATGTTGTATTTTTTTGTTTATTTTTTATATTTTTTTATTTTACAATAAAATATGCATTATATTTTACATTTACTAGTATTTATAATATCAAATAGTAATCTGTTGGCTTTTCGTAGTTAATAAAGAATTGAGCATTCTTAATCACAAATACCATTATTACACTAGAGCATTTTAAACTATTTAAAAAGTAGATTAATAATGAAATTTGTTATGTATAAAATGAATTTAATAATTTTATGCTAATACGTTTTTTTTGTCTAGTGCTATCTTATGACAACATAATTCAAAGTCACTTTATACTCGATGCCTTGTATTAGTATGTGATTGACAGCTGCTGTGCTGTCGCGTTTCGTGCGGTGAGTAAGTGGCCTGTGGCCTATGGAGGGGAGGAGGAGGAAGGGGTACAACGCATCTGTATAGCCTCAATGCGGATGTCTACGGGCGTCGGTAGTAATGAAAATGTCTCCGACTGCTCGTTTGCCCCCTTATGCTATATAAAATATTTATTTTTATGTTACGTAAATATTATTATATGGTGTACGATCGTGTTAACTGCGTATGAGGTAATCAGCCACTTAAGCCGCACGTCCGGCAAATGTTAAACTTCATTTGTATGTTTGTTATTCTTTCACGCCAAAACTACTGAATGGATTTGGATGAAATTACCTACTGCACTAACAAAAAGATGTTTCATCCCCAAAAATTAATCCTTTGGGAAAGAACGAACGCAATTGAAACCACAGGGCATAGCAATGTAACACTAATAGTGTTGTTCGAAATGTGTTTTCAAACTTTGTTGTAATGCAACTCTGAATTGAGTCGCAATAGTTGTTTTCAACCATACTCCTCATATAAAGTCCTAACTGCAAAGTTAGTATTATTAGCTTTGTGAATATTATTACGCTCCTCTTGTTGTTGGTGTATTATGTCTTCTAATGCAACAACAAACATTACTAATAACTTCAAATTCTTTAATACTAAAATAAATAGTAACATATTAGCTTAGGCACTACTAACAGTGAAATTAATAATATTATTAAGCGTTAGTTGTGAAATGGACAACAATACAACTGGGTTTGTGTAAGTCTATTTGTCTTTCCACTGCTTATTTAAGGATCTGCATGGACTATTCAAAAGGTTTGTCGCCCGACAAACGCTCATATTACTCCGATGAAGATGATGTAGGAAATGAAGAAGATGTATATGGGCTTCTGTTTACTTTTCTCTTAGCTTCCGGTTCCGAAAAAAAAACGAAAACACAACTCAATAAATCTGGTGTGATTTTTTATTGTCAAATTCTCTTTATAACCATCGAGTATTAGCTTAGTGTCAAATAACTCATCAAGTAAAATATTATTCGCAATTAATATATAATTTTGATGTTAAATACTATGATCGGAATCGGAAGGATAACTTGCTATGGATGCTAAAATCGGAATTTGGACCAAACATAAGTTACTACCACATACAGAAGCTTATAAAACGGAGGCATTATACTCACAGCGTTGTCATAGCGACACTTGACCTGACTGTAAACGTCATAGCTGGGACTACATTTACTCCATATTAGCCAGAAATTAAAAAGTTTGTTTGCTTTACTACTACTTTAAAAAGAGGTGTGTCTCACTGCTTACTTACTTGCCGACTTGGACCAGCACGACTGGGGAAGTAACTCTCGCCTACACGAGACCGGCGTAAAGTGACAGCTGTGCTGTCGCGTTTCGTTCGGTGTTTAAGTAGCCGGTGGCCCATGGTGGCATCTCAATACCATAAAAAAGGAACTGTTTGCTATTTGCCACTAAACCAAACTGTCTAGTTGATAATTATTTTATGCTTGTTGATATAAATTAATATATCATGTTATCTTATTTCGTTTTATTTTGTTATTTATTATACATATAAAGATTATATTTTAACACTGCGTAATTAATTTGTATTAAAAATACTCATTTCTTCAATTATAATATAGCTGTAGCAGATGTGTAATATTCTTATACTATACTTACCTTACCTTAAATGTACCTTAAACTTACCTTAAAATTTACTTGTTTTGCCTGCTTTAAATGATTACTCCCTACTTCTACTACAGAGCAGGCCACTTAAAATACATTATGCTACTTTGGCTTACTCAACAGTCAGCATATTATATTTATAACTTATAATAATTAAAAGTTATTCTGCTTGTGCTTTATCATGGTGACAGCAGGCTATTTTTATACAATATACGAGTATACATAATATAATTTTATAATACTAAGATTATTTTAGCTCAATTTACTCTTATACCTGTATTGTATCGTTTGCCTAAAGACTATTATTTTTTATTATTTATTATTATATTTTGGATGGATATGAAGCGAATAAAAATATTTTTGTAGTTGCGGACAGGTATTTTTGCAGTTTCAGTGTAAAAAAATAATGTATTGTTAAATAGAGTAAATCGGTAAACTCATTACTATTATTTAAATATCTATAATAAACACTAATTTCAATTAAATGATGTATGGAAAATTATTTCAGGTATATTTTATTTCTATTGCAATTAAAGTATAAATGGCGCCAAACAATTAGCTTGCTGAAGTATAAGTATCAGTCAGGGACATTATAGATTTAAATGTACACACTTACGTGATACCTAGCTACATTATATAATAAATCCCTTTATTTATCCTATATTTTAATATACTTGGTTATACCTTATAAGTAATATTCAATAAATTTTCATAGTAAAAAAATATTTCTCCTTATACATAAAATTAAGCATTAGATCCTTAGATTTATAGATACAAGTAATTATGATCATACTTTGGATTACATACTATAATAGAAATCATTAGAATTACATACTATATCCTTGGTTAGTCCTTTGGCTTTAAACCAAGTCATCTTCATATCACATAATGTCTTTGGAAACATGTAAAAGATTAGCAGGAAGGTAACACATAGGGGCGGATTCTTGAGGAGCAGCTGTAGTTGGCTCTAGCGGCAGTCTGTACATGCATTTGGGCGCAACCGGAGGGGGGGTATTTTGCTAGCTGCGTTTACCCACTAAATGGTACGGAGCGTTGATGGTAGCAACATTAGCAACTTCCGTACGCCCTAGCAACTCTTCCGGGTGATCGTGTTCATGTTCCCTGCGCTTCTCTTCGTTAGTATAGTAACGCGCAGCACGTCGTCGGGAGCAGCACAGAGCAGCGGTCACTGCTGCGAGCACAGCAACACACAGCAGCATAATTCCTGCGATGACGCTCATTTGCGCTTCATGAGTCGTCAAGCATTGATCAATTTTCCGGTTCACTAAGTCCGCAAACGTAACACCGTGTAGTTTTATTGGGGAATGGCACTTCAAATTACGTATGGTCGCATTTAACACAGTTGTTGCCATGTAGAGGAGCATTGTGCCCACGGAGCATTGATCGCAGCGCCAGTGATTTCGTGACATGTCAACGTGTGCAATGGCTTCGAGCCTTTGTAAATCGTCTTCATTTAAATATTGAATCTTGTTTTTGGATATATCGAGGCGTTGCAAAAACTTTGTCTTCGTTAATAACTTAAACGGAAATTTGGTGAATTTATTCCAAGATATGTCCAATGAAATCAGATGTTCGTTGTACGTGAAAAAGTTCGGCGGCAGGTTTTCAATAGATAAATTAGCGAGTCCAACATCATGGATTTCTGGCAGAATTTGTAAAACAATAGCGATCTCATTGAGTGGTAAGTTGTTCCCACTGAAGTTGATAATTTTCAAGGAATCCACTGCAGGTGCAAATGTTTGCAAATGAAATCGATCAATTTTATTATGGCTGATGTCCAGGTGCGCCAGGTTTGTAAGGTTTGTGAGGGAGGCTGGCGCCAAGAGAGCGAGACGGTTTCGTGCCAAATTCAAGAACGACAATTGCCGGTTTTTGCTGAACATGTTATCCACAACCACCGAGAGTTGATTCCCGTCCAACCTGAGCTTTTTTATTTTCTTCAAGCTAATATACTCATCGGATGTTAAATATTTAAATAAATTCTCTCCCAAATCCAAGTCCTCAAGGTGTGGGACTAAATGGTAAATCTGAGTATTAATTCGTCTCAACAAACACCTGCGACACTTGAATATTCTCAAATGTTGTATATCTTTGAAAACTTCAGGGTTCAAATCCTCTAAAGGATTGTTACTCAAATCTAAATGTTGTAGCTTCGCTAGCATTCGAAATAACCGGGGCACCAATGTCGTGATTTGATTGTTTGATAAAATTAATGTTCTCAATGCGGTCAAGTGCCTGAACGTTTCACTTGCCATCTGCTCGATATTATTATGGTCGAGATGTAGTTCTGTGAGGTTTATCAATCCTCGGAAATTATCCGCTCCGATACTTGTTAAATTATTGTAAGTTAAGTTGATCAATCTTAAATTTTGTAGTCCCCAAAATGAGTACTGTCCAATTGAAGGTATATTGGAGTTAACAATGTGTAGCTCTTTTAAATTAGAGAATGGTACAGGCTGCGTGAATATTGGTCCGATGGTTAGAAAGTTAGGTTTATCATTGGGTGCTGAAATGATGACGACATCAGCACTGTGGTCTAAATACTCGATGGGTATAGAGTTCATTTCACCTTTGTCACAAACAACACGCACTTCAGTACCATAATTTGGGTCGAATACTGTACGGCATGAACACTCTCCGGGGCAAGATATCTCTGCCCCATTGCAACTCATCGCCAAAAAGATAGTCCATATTATTCTTCTGAATTTGCTCGGCTTTCTGAAACAATAGAAATGCAACAGATTAATAAACATTATTATGTTGGCGAACTGTGTAGGTACATAGTTTAGAAAGAATTTTAATTGTTCGTAACTAAAATATAATATTTAATATTTACACAAAAAATATTCTATAGCAATTGTACTTGCACACTACAATTAATAGACTACTCAAGAGAATGCCTTATAATGGCGGAGCGCGTCTAGGTGGATGGCTCTATCTGTATCGATTCTCTCATTATTTATTTAATACTGTCGAACAGGTGGCAATACGATGCAATAGCCGACATTGTATGCTACGCACGAGATCAGTCTTGATAATTAGTAAAAGAGGCCTATGTTGAGTATGGGGTAATAAAGGAAAATCTTATTAATGATAATGATATCTTATAGGCGAGCGGCGAACCGCCAAAAAGTGCGTTATTTAGCGAGATACCCCTAACTCTTTAACAACTGATCAAAAGTGGTACTAAAATGTTTGTTGCTACATTCTACACAAGATGTAATTTTTTTTTGATTTGAGTGGGGGAACATATAAATAAACAATGAAAACGATAGAATTTCAAAATTTCAAATTTCTTAAAATTTTGACTTCGACCCACGATATCTGAGCTCGGCTTGAATATTTTGATCTGAAATTTTAACAGGATATACTATAAGTTATCTGCAACAAAAAATTTATATAACCCTCTAATTTATAATCTATTATTCTATGTTGCAACAAACATATTAGTACCACTTTTGATCGATTGTTAAAGAGTTAGGGGTCATGAGTCGATTTTAATGGGTTCGCCGCTCGCCAATTATAAAGTATATTATTAGCGTTAGTCGATGTTTGTCTCAGTGATGATGATAATGGGACATTCACTGCACATAAAAATCGATTGCGGTCTCATATTGAAGAGCTCCAGTCGTAGATATTTAGAAGAATAAGGACAATTCTTGAATGCAATTTATATGAACAAATTTAAAGATAATTGATAAATGATATCGAAAACTGTAACTCAATAAAACAAATACTATTTGACATCAAACATTACAATTACTAAGCGCTGTAACCTAGTAATAGTAATATTTTTTTTTTTTTTTTTTTTTTTT
>LUGF01024071.1:171047-230644 GCA_001625245.1 Calycopis cecrops
AAAAAAAAAAAAAAAAAAAAAAAAAACTATCATTCTGCATAGATGTGGATTACAATCTGGAATACCATGGCCATATTTCATTATCTAAGCCATGAATTTCCTAAGGTTTACCATACACCAACAAAGCTTTATTCTTTTCTTCTCCTATTGGAAATTGATTTTTGTTTGCCGTTAAAGCGTCGTCCGCCGTAGGATTCTTTGAAAGACGCTAATGACCAAAAATGTATAAAGACTGCTGACAATGATGATATGGCGATAATGCAAACATAGTGCTTATGTTATCACAATGTCACATTTTACACGAAACAACTACATCACCAAGTCTAAGTGCAACACAGGGCTTCAACGTAAGCGCGCTTCCATTAAAACTTTTTTAAACCGTCACAATATATTAAGTTTCGTCTCTCACAGGCGAAGCTAAAACATTTATAAAATTTTACTTTAAAGAACCGACATCTTTTGTTAAAGAATGTCAATTTTAAAAATGATACATTAGTTTCAGATTATAAATAAAATAAGACTTGGACTTTGGTAACTTTTAACAATAAATTACTATTAAATTTTAATAAAAAATGTACTTGTCAATTCCAAGTTTTTTTTATGGTATAGGAAAGCAAACGAGCAGTCGGAGCCATTTTTATGACTACCGACGCCCACAAACATCCGCACAGAGGCTATACAGATGTGCTGGCCTCTTTTCTCCTCCCACCTCCACGGGCCACCGGCTACTTACACACCGCGACACACACACACACACAAGTTGCTACTGAAGCTTCCTCGAACAAAATATTTTTTTCCGATAAGCGCCGTTAAAGTGTTATTTTGGTGTTACGCTTGACCGGTTAACATCATTTTAATTTTCAAACTTTCAATTCTTAACCAAAATATCCTCAAAATCCATTTTAATATTACATTTTCACAGTGGATTATTTCAAGCATGAATATTGTAATAGATATTGAACCTGTAGAGTTGTAAGAATATCAAAGCTCAAAGCAGTAGGTAATAGATTACAAAGATTGTCGGTCAACTATCACGATTAAGGCTCATAGATGGCCTATTCGGGTTAATGGAGCAAAGGAGGAAAAAGTCTGTACCTACTTAACCTTTCTAAATCGGTACGTCATCGTTCTACTAACTTACACGTACTTTGACTTCTCAAATTACTTTATTCCAGCACATTAAAGATCATAAGATTATTAATATTTACAATATAAATTCCCGTAATTCAAACAGAATTGAAACCGTGAAGCATATCTAGTGCTAAATAATTCAGCTTATGGTATACTTATGTATCTGATGTAATATTCATGTTCCTCGTTAAAAGTTGTTCAGCGGGCACACCTAGTAAATTGTGAGATTCCCGTCGGCATACAAAATTTGGTAACAATAGGACGAGTTTGTTTTGATGCCCACGTATACTCTATACAAACTTTACCTCATTACTGTAAGTCAACACCTTCCTACCCCGTCCTCTTTCCTCCAAACAGACGTAACTTATATTTCATCTAACATTCTTACATCTGTAAATACGATGATAGAAAAAATATTATTTCTACATGTTTCACACTATCTTAACTTAAACGATAGAACATCTTTTGAACTAGTATAGACCAATTTCGATCACTTTATAGGTTTGTTATTAGGAAAAACCGTCATTATTAGGATCACTTTTTGCCCCGCCTTCTGTATCCGTCTGTTATTACTTTTTTAGAAACGCGTGAAAGGATCAAGCTGATTTTCATGTCATGTCACTGCATATGTTGAAGCATACTTTGATCAACCTTTAGAAATTTGCAATTTCATCGCACGTTGAGTAAAACTTGCAGTAGGTATACTCAGATATACTTACCGTCATAAAATATGGAGAGAAGTACGAACTCATAGTAGTTAAATACCATACAAATAAAGAAACTCGAATTATAACATTGAAAAAGAATATGAAAGCATGCGCCCGCAGTTGAGATGTTTAGTACGTCAGCTTAATAAGTTGTAACGCCCGTGGCTGCCGTTGGTACCGAACCCAGAAAAAAAATGTGCAAATGAACTGATCGGTTTTTCGTCGTCGTGAATTTATCTTGCAAAATAGTTGCTACAATAATAATATTATGTTTAAAATTTATTTAGTAAGTTTAGTCTTTACATAACTTAGCTACATAATAAGTGTAGCGTGAACAGGCTAAGATGCCAAATTATTCGATAATGTGTTGGTCTCCAAGACATCACATAGATTACAGAGAACGGGGAATGTAGGAATTTCAAGTCACAACTGCCCTCGCTGTGTGAATAGCTGTCGTAATTAATTTACATATTATAAAAGTAATAAATATTGTTAGTATTTCAATTCCTATTAAAATTTACAATTAAAAGAAAAGTCCTAATATACACATAAATCCTAAATGTATAAAACTTGTAAATAAGCTGTACCCATTCATCATCATTATTAATACAAATCCTTTCTGAGCTATAAAGGTCTGCGCAGACGAGGAATTTTTGTCCGCGATTTTTTTTCCGCTAAAATAGTAACGCAAATGAGGGATTAAAAGTACCGCGTACTTTTGGACGTTTTATAATTATCTGATTACCATTTGAGAATGGGGTGAATGAGGGTAATAACTCGTTACATAATTCTGCTTAAGCAGTTCATCGCTACTCACCAAATTGCACCTACGGGATAATAAAATAGGAATATTTTAATTGTATATGAAAACAAAACATCTCCTCTAGAGCAAAAATAAATGTTGTTGTATTGACGAAATACTAGCTTCCGCTCGCAGCTTCGCTCGCGTAGATTTCGGACTTCTAAAATGGAGTTATTATGCATATACACTTCCTCCTGAATCACTCTATCTATTAAAAAAAAACATCAAACTCTGTTGCGTAAATTTTAAGATCTAAGCATACAGACACACAGACGACATACAGAAAGCGACTTTGTATTATACTATGTAGTGATTGATATATTTCAAAAACACGTATGAGAGAAACATGAAAGTGTAGTTCAAACCAGACATAAAATGCACATCTTGATAATGAGAGTGGTGCCGTCGTCGCACAGTGATAATGAGCACGGAGGTGAAAGAAAGGATCAAAGAGTAAAAACGTTAAAATTTTCTCGACAACTGCAACACAGGCAAATACGAAGAGCTACTTCTCTTTATTTCATTTTTCAGAACGTTTAACAGACACTATTGTCTTATGTACATAAATTAATATTGCTTGTATGATACTAAGACTACTCTAAAATGCAGCTGAATCACATTTTTTGTTTCAAAAATTTAACACTAAAATATGTTGGAAAAAAATATTTTTTTTTCATTAACGCCAATACTTGGGGTAGGTGAAATATAAGTTATAACGTATCTATACGACTTGGAGATCTTCAAGAAAAGAGCCTATATTTCTCTAAAAGGTCGGCAACGCATCTGTTAGACCTCTGGTGTTACGGATGTCTGTGGGCGTGGCTGATAACTTTACATCAGGTGACCCAACTGCTCGTTTTCTTCCTAGGCTGTAAAAATATAAATGTTCTATTACTAGTAGACAAACGATAAGAATACATGCAGAAGGTGAGTTAAATTTGAACATGTATTCACTGTTTGCCAGTTTCTAAATGCCAATAACTGATATGCAAGTTGCTGCTCCGTTTTACAGAAATGTGTATTCCCAGCCAAACGGTAAAGCTAACGGTATTGGCATACGCTGTCAAATGTCGATTGTTTGTTTCAATCGGTCTGAAACAACGGATCGCAAAAACAATACCGTACTGTTACTGAACATAAATAAAAATGCGAGACGTAAGGTGAGTTCATTTTTTAATGCTCGCAGCTAGTGTTGTGCTGATAAACAAAAAAAACATAAAAAATTTAATTGTTGAGAATTCTAAAATTTATAATAAAGTAATAGAATTAGTAAGAGGTGCATGCTGCATACATGTAACCTAATTGGACCGGCGCGAGCGGCGAGGTACCTCTCGCTTACACGAAACCGGCGTAAAGTGACCGCGGTGCAGTTGAGTTTCGTGCGGTGTGTAAGTAGCCGGTGGCCCATGGAGGGTGAAGGAGGAATGAGGACAACGCGTTTGAATAACCTCTATATGTATGCCTCTATATGCGTCGGTATCCATGACTAATTAAAATAATACATGACTTTACTAAATAAAAAAAAGAAGTAGTGCTACGCCATGAGGTACCTCTCACTTACACGATATCGGCATAAAGTGACAGCTGTGCTGTTGCGTTTCGTGCAGTGTGTAGGTAAGTATTCAATAACCCATGAAGGAGGGAGGAGGAAGCAGGGAAACGCATACGTATAACTTCTAAGCAAAGATTTGTTGGTCTTTTAAGCTTCGAGATGTGTAAGAGCTAATCCACTTATAAAAGTTGATAAACTTATATTTGCGGGTACCCGCATCGATTTTTTTATGAAACAAACTACATATATAAGTTTGGAATTGTTTTTTTTTTGATATAATTTAGTAGTTTTCGGATTTACTCTCATATATTATGTACTATAAATTTTAATTTCTTGCCAAATTTCACAATTCTAGTTCAACGGGAAGTACTCTATAGGTTTTTGAAAAAGTGCGATTTTATACAAAATTTCTAAATAAATGGATCAGACTTATTATTGCGTTAACTTAGAAGTGTGATTTGTACAAGGCATCAAGAGGTAACAGATATAAGTATTTAATTTAAATTTTAGCTTTATACTTTCTTCTTCTTACTTTCCGAGACCAAGGTCTTGACAGACATACAGACAGACGGGCAGACGGTACAGTATAACGCAACCCTAATAAAATAATTAATGTTTTGTAATGCGTAGGATATTGTGTAACAAAACTTTAATTATTTGTTTGTGATCAAGCCCTTTATAATTTGCGCCGGTGTCCAATGTTCACAATTATTTCCAGCTCGCACTAACGATTCAGGAATGATGCGAAATATTTTTTTATTGAAAAAATATGTACAATGTTTTTTTTTATAGAATGTTCATTACTGATATGAAACTAGTACTTTACTATTAATGATATTAAAATTGTAGTACTCTGTAAGTTCTTCTCAGTTTTTCTTAGTTTCTTTTCGCGTATTTTTTTAACTTTACCTCTAATAAATAATTTACAGGCTATTTTTTTTATTTTTTTTTAATAAAAAGAATGAAAAAAGTTTTTCATATAAATTTTATTTGGTGTTTTAATACACCGTAACTATACGGTTTATTAAAAACTTTATATTTAGTACTCCTTAAATAAATAGTATCATATTATTTATTCTATACCGGATGGAATTCAAATTAATTGCATCCAAAATCGAAATAATAGTGATTAATAGTATAAAAATACACAAAAGCTGCATTATTCAACCATAATGTTCTAAGCTTTTTTGTCAATCCCCTGTCGGTTTCAATTCAGAGGGTGCTTAAGCGAGTGGTCACAGAAGTCCCGGTAAGTCCCGCGTCGGGTCGTTATCCCCTGTCCTTTCTAGATCGTGATCCAAATTTACGATAGAAAAATCACATTTTATTCCGTACAAATAGACACAACATTGTCACTTTAACCTTTATTTGTTGGTTGGTACAATACATTCGATTTGGTACTGAGTTTATTTTATAGCAAGCGTTTTGATTATATCTTGAAGTGAATACTGAAAACAATAATAAAAATGAGATTTTTGTGTCGATTTTTGTTTTTATTTTTTGTTACCTTTTTAGGCGTTTTTTATTTTTATTATTGTGGCATCCGGTTCTATCTGCTTACCCTATAAGGAAGTGTTGTGAGTATGTGAGTTATTATTGCCTTCTTTAAACCGATCGGTGAGGAGGCTTAGACGGAAACTCTAACCGAAGGAACTAAGCTATTGCTCGTAGGTGTTATGTGTGAAATGCTTCCGTCGGGTTTCTGTCGCGCTGTCCAAGCTCCGCTACAATGTAGAAATCGTTCTACCTTAAAAACATTTGAACAAACTAATATTAAAATTTTAATAATTTTTCACTCGTTCGCACTCGGCACCTCTATGTACTAAAAGCAATATAAGTTTGCCACTAAAACTATAAATAAAGTTATTACGACGCTTTTAACATTAGGGGAAAGTTCTGCATCAACGCAAAGTTTTTTTTTAAGCAAACGTCTCATACGTTTGCTTAAAGCTTACTTACAGCCCGTCTGCATAATAAAGATGCCGATATCATTTAATGTCGGTAGACATCGAATGGCTCAGTATGTTTCTCCTCTAATACATTAAATTTTTATATCAAGTCACGAAAATTAAAACCAATATTATCAATTCCAATGCCACACCTGCACAGAAACGGTGAAAGAAACTTGGCTATATAACTAAAACGAAGCTAAATTTTCAACCCTGTTTTCTTCTTAACTCACAAATTCTTTATTTTAGAGTAGTTAATTCATAATACTTATTATGGAAATCAGAATAAAGCCATGTCCTACCTATAAGGTTTATCTGTTAAAAAATATATCGAGCCATGCAGCTGTCTCGATACTAGTTACTTTTTATATACATATGAAATTTTGTAATTCTGTCTATTGAGCTTTCACAGTTGAATTCATTTTTATTAAATCTGGAATCAAAAAAAAAAGACGAAGAAGTCAAGTAATTTATGTTTTTAGAAACCAACTCAAATGTCTAGAAAATAAGGTGACACTTTCATTCTAAAAAGGCACAAGAAGTGTGATGAAGATGTGTGAACTTTAAAATTCTTACGTTTATTAATACTTGTCGCAAAACTGGTGAACGGATTTGGATAAAATTTACCACAGATAATAATCCGGAATAACGTAAGAATACACATCGAGATTCATCCTGGAAATATGTACCTAGGGATATGTTTAGTTTGTATCAAAAAAATAAATAAAATGAAATGATTTTACAGTGGCAACCGAGTGAGTCGGTCAGTAGAAGTAAAATTTTCATAACTTCTCTAGAATAGCTCGCTTGTTCATCCAATGTATTTGTAGATAAAAATAGTCTGTTTATGACGCAAAGCTTCAGTACCAGACCTCACAAAGCCCAGTGCACGGTATGCTCCGCGTTTCTCTACTAGATTAAGATCTGCAAAAAGAACATTCTCAGGGGAACTGCAGTTACCGACATGTTTCAAATTTAGTAACTCCCTCGAGTACAGCTATTGAGCCAAGAAACTGGATTTACAGATGTCTAAAAGTAATGCGATCGTGAAAAAAATCACAGCTCAAGGCGACACGGGCATTTAAAAATATTGGCATTTTTAGTTTTTTACGCCAAATTATCTTCCTTAGATTAGTAATTTGGCATAAAAAAGCTAATAACTGTTATATAATTACTACATATGGTAATCTAGAATTTAAGGGAGATTAATCATTTGGCGTAAAAACAAAAGAATCAAGCTAGCCGAATTTTCCGTGCCCCTGTCTAAAAGCTGTGCATGTTCGGTTAATTAAATAAGGCTTTATAATTTACATTACTTTAAACTAGAAGATTTTTTGTTTATTTCATTTTTCTACCTTTCAGTACATTTTAAAAAGCTTTTGAAATATGAAATTTAATTTCACAATATTTATTTGCCACATATTAGTTTATTTGTAGATTCAAACAATATTGAATTAAAAATACATCTCCAATATAATTTAGGAAAAAGAACTTGATAAATACTATTTTATTTTATACTATTTTATTAGAATATTTTACTAAGTACTAAACAAACAAGTATTGTTAGTAGACCTTCAATGATGTGGAGTGACAATATCTGTAGTAAAATCCAATAGATACAGTTAGCAAAAGAGCAGACGACGAAGAGATTGCGGATGTTTATCAAACGTCGGTAGTCGATTTTCATCAGATATTTTTATTTTATAAGGAGACAAATATGCAATCGAAGCCATTTGGTGAGCGTTCTGTTCCGTTGTTACCCTCTCCACCTCCGCCCTCTCCTCCATTAAACCACCAGGTACCTTTTTAATTTAATTTAACAGATCGTATATTTTTAGGTGCCAGTCGCATCTTCTTACCAATGTATGATTAATTTTAATTATCGGATTTGATTAGTAGATCAGGCCTCTGGCAAGAGATGATCATGAGATCGTCAGATACATCAAAAAACAACCCGGACATATCCTTAAAAAACCTGCACACATGGAGTCACCAGTGAGTAGTGCCTGGCGCTATACGGCACTGAAATGAGTTTCTTCATGAATGCGTCGCTCACTTCCACACCTCATTAAAGATAATGAATTAGATAATATATATTAAAGATAATGTATTTTTCAAAGATTTCTAATTCCTTTCCGTAGTAGGTACCCATAGTACATTCAATGCATGTTTCTGTTTAGAACTATTCTGTTTATAATATTATTATACTAACAGTACTCTGCGTGCGTTACTACGCCACCAACAGATAAATCAGAACGAACTATCATAGCAATATATAAAATTTATTGAAATGACAGTGGCGCCATTTGTCAAATTTGTCCAAATTAGAAACCTTCATGGGCGCATTCAGAACATTCAACTTTACTAAAGATCATCACATTCGCAAATGCACTGGCACGATTTGAAAAATTCTTTCAGTATTAGTTAGTCAATTTAGCGGAAAAGGTTTTAGATTACTTTCTAACCGACTGCGGAAAAAAAACGGATTCACATAAACGAAGTTGCGGGTGTGGTCCGCTAGTTGATTGCCGTAGTAAATACGGAAACGCCTTAAAGAAATGTGCTCAACTTGCTGTTTTATTCAATAACATTATTGTATCTAATTTTATATAAATTATGACTTATTGTATTTAATCACTTACGTGTTATCTGTTGTTATTGTATTTAATCAATTCTATCTATTCTATTTCTAAAACAGCTGCTCCTTGTTTTATATTCTATCTTTGTTACTATAAATTCCATTTTCCCTACCTCTTCTATTTTAAATATCATTCTTTTTAACAGGGGAACCCAAATCGAATACACCTAATATTCAATTTGTTTTACTTAGGGTCGGTTTTATAGGTTGCTATGTCAAGTAGCTGTTCGATATTTAAATCTAACTACGACAAAAATGTTTCATGTTAATTATTGCTAGTGACCCATGGGAGAGGAGGGAGGAGGGCAACACGTCTGTATAATGTCTGTATGGATATTTATGGGCGTCATTAGTCATGAAAATGGCTCCGACTGCTAATTTGCCCCCGTGATGCCGGTGCCTACAAAGCCCTTCACCCGTCGCTTTCTTTTTACGACGCAACAGACCTTAGCATCTATATCAGTCTAGAGTATTCTGACGTTTCCACGACGGAAGGTCAAGGATTTCAGAAGTCCTAATGTTGTTTACAGCAAATCGTTAAAGTTATTATACCTGTCTGCCCTTTTCCAATAAAGTCATCCACTAATAAAAAAGACGCATAAAATTGTTTTCGTTATAGAATTTGACGACGGTGACACCTGGTATTCAGTGGTGGCGATCGATATTCACAATATTAAATTATAAAAACTGTGGTAGCTCCAAAACACACTGGAGTCCTGGAGAGAGAAACTCCAGTTTACTCATTGGAAAAGAACTTGAGTCCGAAGTGAAAGGTACGCTAGATCGCGGTAATGTGTTACGCTCGTGTTGTTACGCTTGGTCTGTTTATGTCAAAGGCATTTTGCTATATTCTATTTCGCACTTCTTATACTCTACGATTTCTTAAACATTAAATTAATTAATTTGAAAGCGAAGATTACTACGGTATCTACGGTGCATGTAATTTCTTTTAGTCTCATTTTAATTTATACGTATCTATTTCTGTAGGGCTATTTTAATTTGTTAGTAAACTGTCTGTCTTTCTTGCTTCTTGAATTATGAGCTTCTTTTGTTTCAAGACGTTAAACACTTTAGTCAGACGCTCGTCTCTGCCACTTTAAGACATAAACACAAGGGTGCTGTTTCTACGTTTCAACTCGGCGAGGCTGTGCTTGTGTCATATCAAGCTCTTTGTTATATTAAACGCTTTAGAGCCCGAAAACCCAGCAAGTGTGTCAGTGTTTCAAACAGGAGGTAAAATTATAAAGTAAATATAACAAAATAATAATAGTTACAGTTGGAAAGTAGACTAGAATATCAGAATACCATATTGCACTCACTATCTGGTTTATTTTATTAACCACAGACTGAGCTATGGATAGGTTTCCTATCCATAGTTCTGTTCTATCTTACGTGCTTGAGAGGTTTGATTTTAGTTGATTATTGACTGGCCCGCGAGTATTGTAGTGTCGCCTTTTAAACTGATTTATCTTTTAATGAAAGTACAATTAAAGTCGAGACATTTTTTTAGAGTTCAACCCGTACAAATAAAATGACAAATAGACAGATATTAAAAAAAATGTTTAGATGTAAATCTTGTAGGTAATATAATTTTGATATAACAAAAAAGACAATTCAATTATATTTAGATGTAGATAGACAGCCACGCCATCGTTCATTCGAAGAGGATTTTGGCAAAAGTTTAAACAAAGCTAAATGCTTCAACAAAACAACAACATATCTTCACGGTAGTTTCCTTACCGTGACGTCAGTGAGCAGAGTGCCACATATCACCCTTTTATCTCACATGCATTTCCAAATGCGTAAAATTTATTTTACACACATTAAAGGTAAAGGTCATATTAATTTCACTCAGATTTCGAGCTCTTCAGCTATTCAATTACCTCTCATTAGTACTCGCTTCGTGTAAATAACATTTTATTAAGGCTGTATACGTATTTCATTTTATCAATCAAAATAAATTTCGCACAATGTTATTTGCGATTCCGTTTTCACGTATTTTATCTACATATAAATAATTTCATAACGGTATATCATTAAAAATTAATGACGTAAATTGAAAGTGGAAAAATTCAATTTATATATTTTATTCGTATGTTTGATGTGACGATCCGATGGCTTATAAGATAACGCTAGAGGTATATATCTCTTCACCAAGCTTACATTCAGACGTGGCTTTATAAGAATCCCGCGTGCTTCCAATAAGACACAATTTAAACACAAACAACACTTAGTTTACTTACCTAAAACATATTGCCACAGATATGTATATTTAAAAGAAATGTCTAATGTATTTCAATAAATATACCAAATTCTCAAACTAATCACACAAATCCCACCACATGTACGGGTTTTCAAACTCAATATCCTATTAGCATTATTTGTAATTATGAATATTTATTCGATGCCTCATCAGTTATGCATGAGGTGACCGTCGACCGGGCGTCGGCTGCAGCTATATTCGTTATGCGCCCCGCGCACGTTGCTTGCCCAAATTCTCAAACTACGGCCCTAAAATCGGTCAAGTAACTGCTCGATTGACCTTATCCTAAAACATTAAACAGGAGCTCCGTATAAACAGTGACAGGTGTACCCCATAATGATATTCAAAGGTCAGATTTATTTGGATCGACTAACAGTATCTCTATACATTATATAAAAATGTCTCGTGTCATAATGTTAGTTACTATACTCCTCCGAAACGGTTAGACCGATTCTCATGAAATTTTGTGTGCCTATTGGGTAGGTCTGAAAGTCAGTCAACATCTATTTCGTATATCCTTTTCGTCTTGATATTTCCACGGGATCGAAACTTACACGGATGAAACCGCCGAGCGCAGCTAGTATGCATTAAATATTTGTTTTAGGAAACAAAGTTGCAGTGCTATTTTTACTAGGTTTCGATCACTGAAACTCATGAACAACACAGTTATCGGTTATGCCGATGCGTTACTAACTTTCTTAATTTTCCCCGCATTTCGTGACGGCCACTTGTCGAGGAGGTTGGAACGGAAAAGCGTATACTAATTTACACTTCATGACAATTATCCAAATGCCTGTGGTCTAGATCCAACATTGCATAGCAATATCGTAAAGCCAACAAAAAGTCCTAATACTTGCTAACCTACAATACATCTGTACGTGTTAAAGAAACATGTACATATTAAAGAAACATATGTACATGTTAAAGAAACATCTGTACATGTTAAAGAAACATCTGCACATGTTAAAAAAACATCTGTACATGTTAAAAAAACATCTGTATATGTTAAAAAACGTCGCAAGAGAACTCGCCTATATCAGTCCGCAATCGATAGCGCCCGATACATTGACGTGAGTCCGAATGCTGTTACAATGGCGAATCGTGCAACTAACTTGTTACACAACTTCCCGCATGTTTGTTAAGCGATTTGCAGATCCGCTCTTCTCTTTGACGAATTTGCCGGGATTACCTATCAGTCGCTTGCGATCCGGACGTATCTATTCCGATATTCAATTTTCAGAATATCAAATACTAACAGGCTAATCTGGAGAGAATAGCCTAACTATATATTTGATGGTTAAATGCTCAATAAACTAGACTTACTACATGTATAGGTATAGCAATTACTGGATGTTAATCTTTGCTCTAAAATAGTAAATGAAAACAAAATTTCTATAAATATAAAAAGATAATAATTTTGTTTATATATACGCTATTTATGAATTAATGAATGATGATGGCTGATATTATTATAACTCATTTTTTTTTGGAATTACCTCATACAATCATTTAAAGTTTTCTAGAGTAACTGGAGGATCAACATCGGGGAGAATCGTAGGAATTTTCCACCAGTTTTGGGGATTCAACGAAAGAAGGAAAAGTGGGTGACAAAGTGTAGCTAGTTATTTACAAATTCTTGGGGCCGTATTTCTCACTACCGTGTCGTCGCATTAATGTTGTTTTCACGGTAGACTCGGGTATTTTTTTCATTATTTACAAAGTTCTGCCTCTTTTAAAAGCAACTTAAAAAGATGTACATTAATTTCATGTAATAAAATTTATCTTCTTTATTTATATTATTACATAGAATGTAAATTTCATTGTAAATAGACTAGCCAGTATGAGTGCCCATGGGCGTACAGATTGTATGTATTTAACTGCTGGCTGACACAAATCAACCTACAGCCGAAACTACTGTATTAACGTAAGGGTACCAACCCTTTAAGATTTTTGGAAAGTCAACCCCGAAGAGTAAAATGGGGGGTGCAATTTATATGGATTTTTCTCCTTTCTTACTTTTGCTGCCCAGTGCCACGGGCACGGATCAGCTAGTTCATTACAAACTTTTGTACGGGTTAATCAAGCCTTGTCTACCACTTTTTGCTCTACCATTTTTTTCGCAGCGGGGCGTTTTCTCTCTAATGACTTTTGAAGTCGTATATTTTATGACGATGAGAAAACTTACAGCCACCGTGGTCATTCAAAAGATAACGAAAGAAAAGAAACGTGAACATTAATGTTCGACAAAAATATGGATACCTTTTAATTGTCTACCGGTGTAAAACTGGCAAACTTATGACCGATATTCAAAGAACATGACTAATTCCGAAAACGGAGGAGAAAGGAGGGCAGCGCATCTGTATAGCATCTATAGTCTATGTGGATGTCTATGGGCGTCGGTGGTCACGAAAATGTCCCCGACTGCTCGTTTGCCCCCCTATATCATAAAAAAAAAAAAAAAAAAACGAAACAACAAGCAAAAAAATTTGTTGTAAGTTCCGAGGATGACAATTTTAATTATTATAATATTTTAATTTATCTTTTTCTTGTATTCTTTTCTTACAACATAATTTTTATTATTAGAGGAATAAATGGTGAATAGACTCAGTTAAACCGTTGAAAAAGTTTGAAGTGTGTATTATCCTACTAATATTATAAACGCGAAAGTTTGTATGTTTGTTAGTTTGTTTGTTACCCCTTCACGCAAAAACTGCTAAACCGATTTATATAAAATTTGGCACACACATAGAGAGTAACTTGGATTAACACATAGGATAGTTTTTATCCCGACAAAATGTTCCGATGGGATGCCGTGGGATGATTTTCTATTTTCTACGGGATCGAAATTTTCGCGGGTGAAACAGCGAGGCGCAGCTAGTTAAATAACTATTTTTCATATGGGCACTCATACTAAGACAATATACATATGCCCATAGAGAATTTTGTATATCTATACTTATGTAGAAGAAGCTGCATCTCACTATGACAGTTTAAAACATTATTTATTATTTTGAATATTAATTGTGATGGCTTACTTTATATTTAAATACTTGTACAACTAACTTGAAATACAATAAAAAAGAATTAATTACTGTACATAAACTACAGAAGCTCAGGAGTAACTAAATGTTTTTTCTTTTGGCTATATCGTTCACAGTGCCTGCAAAATAAATACTTCTCAAGAGTGGATATAAATTATTTTGCGAACATCTCAAATGCACGAAATAAAGAATATGGACTCAGAATTGTATTCTACATTTAAGTTCTCTCTAAGTTAGCGTATTTCTACTGTATTTTTAAGAAACATGCAACCATTGCGGTCTTCCCTCGTTTTAAATTTAAAACGAAATATTAAATAACTCTTACATATTTTACCTTTTATTTAACGTCATAAAATACAGAATTCTATATTTAAAATTATGAGTTTTGTTATAAAGAAGGAGATGAAACTCTTTTCAAATATACTTCCGTTACTGGAAAGTCGGTGGTTATTTAGTTATATAATAAATTTAGCTTAACGTAAAAGTGTCATGCTTTGTGCATGTCATGTTAGTGCCATGCTACATTGTAGCTGATTAGATCGAAACGGGGCAGATGTCGCTCTTTTACTAAAATGTAAAAACAGTAAACAAAACGATAGAATTGAAAAATTCTGTTAATACTCATCTAATGAAACGTTTCGTATGCTTATGAGCTGATAGACGATTTACAGCTGATCAGCTTATCTAGGTAAAATATTACATATGCCTCATGCGTTATTTATTCGACATTTATTTTATCTGACGATCGACTGGCGCAGAGTGCAGATCTCGGATAAGCGGAGCATGTTACACCAGAGGTCGCGGGTTCGAAATTTATCTGTGTATTATAATACGTATTCCTAAAATATATTTCCTTTGTCATGTAGCCTTAACAAAAGTCCTTGCGGTACTTATCACGTCATATCATAGTTAGTCTATGGTATGTAAATGGTATGTAAATGTCCACAGATTATTACTATTATTATTATTTATGAGGCCAGATAGTATATGAGCAAAAACTTCATTTACTAAGAAGATACTTTGGGACACTGACTCATTTTTTTGTAGATAGTTTTAGATTTTTTTAGTGTAGATAGCCTAAAACGGCTCACAAGTTGGACTATGAAGTCTCATATCCATGAAAACTGTAAGAGAGAGAAAATGAAATTCCACGTTTAAGCTACACGTCTACCCGGGCATTTATGTGTGGTACACTCACACAATTAAAGTCACGCGATATTCCCATTTCGGATACTAACTCGAAAGTAAATTTCTCTTCTTATAATTAAGTACGGGACTGTACTGTTGAAGTACTTGTAATAGTGATAGTACTTATTTCGTTATTATATCATTGTTTAAACGAGATCTGCAATAACTGTATTATTCTATCGCACGCGCGTAGCGTCACAAAATGGACCAAATTAAAATGTTTCTATGAAAAGTTTATTTTTGCATATGGCAACACTGAAATATTTTTTCATCTGCATATTACAGTTTGATGACGCTCTACACATTGAGTAAACGAAAAATATCCCCCATAAAATGAAAACGCCACACCACTCCCTCCGAGACCGAAACGAATTTTGATGAAATAAATAAAAATCCTGCCGTCGGTGTTCAAATTTAAGAAGCAATTCTGGTTATTGACACGATATTCATAGAGGTATCTACCGTTGAGAAATTAATTGCCAATCTAGTAAATGAAGGGATCACCTATGGTATTTGAGTGCTATTTCTTTTAATCTCAAAGGTGGCAAGGAAGAGATGTGAATATAGTACCAAGTAGCTACTCTGTTTTGGCTCTTTTTTCGATTAATTGATTTCCTAACTACTAACGAACTATATACAAGTTGTTAATAAACGATGTCATTTTCCAATCCATCCTAAGCTGGTGTCACCGACCTCGCCTATCAAATAACAATAAACGTTGGACCCAAGTGAATATATTTCCGCTATCTATAAGGCGCCTCGGCAGCTTTGAACAATTTATAATGACCACTAAATATACGGGCCACGGGAAATTGACTCCTATTGTCATTGCAGTAAGATTTGGCTTTGTATTGCAATAAAAATACCACAACCGCACATGTAATATCAAAGTAAAAAGATCAATCGTAAAGGTAGCATTGTACGCGTCTCGGCAATGGCTCACGTACAGGGCTTTTAAAATCGAATACAAAGTAGTTGGTAACATTGTTTCTATCCATCATCACCATCACAGTAACAATATTAGAAATAGTCAAATGGCTAATATATTAATCAACTCGCAGCCGAGTTTGATAAGACGTAATTAGCTAACAATAAATTAAAATACAAAAAAGAACAATTTTATATAACTAACTATAGTCAATTTTCAATCGTCAAATTCCATTCTTGTTATAATTAGGAATATAATATCAATCTTCATACAAACATACTTTACGCGCTCATTGAATATTACCAGGAAAATAAGGTTTGATGCAAGTCGGTAAAAACACTTTAATTCATTAATATTTCTTTGTGCAGAATTATTAATTCATTACGTATGTATGCGATAACTGCAATACTATATTCATATTATTTTAAGAAATAATATTTACTTATTAGATGTATACGAAAAATATTTCTTCGAATTTCATTCAAAGGAAAAATAAGCAGAAAAGCTACAAGTTTCTCTTCACTATCCGTGCAAATCCGTTCTGGGTGATATTCGCACGGATTGTCAATTGTCCGAATTGCACAATCAGCAGATGGCAGCTGCGCTACCCTTGAACATTTTACTGGATCTTGTTGTGAGTCAGATCTAAATTAGGGTAGATAGGGGGCTTTAGAAAGCATTCGCTTCTGAATATACCAACTTTGATTATATTTGTGCATTTTGTTCTTACGCGACTGCCAAAAAAGTAGTGTTTATTTTGGGTGTATGCCGAATATACGAGTTTATTTTTTCGCTATAGTTTTGAATTTGATTTTGAAGTTAGACTACACAACACATAGATAGTTCTGGCTTTTGCTTTATAAGTTTATTACTATTTAAACTTGTCGGTAGTGAAAATAAATAAACTAGTCATTAACAATCCTATGAAGTCTATGGAAATAGGTAAACAAGGTACTTCAATACAAATGTCTTAACTACAAAAAATCTTCCTGATATCTTATTTTTACAACTTAAGATTATGTATACTACCTATCTGATCTTAGTTTATTGCATATAAACCAACTTATTTGTCAAACTTTATCAATAATAATAAAATTACGACAGAACTGCTAATTCCGTGCTCAAAATTGTTACTTTTCTGACATTGTGGTTACTTTACAGCAACATTGGTCACTAAGAGACTGTCCACTGACTCTGAAATACGGACAATAAAACATGAAAGAAAAAGGTGAAAGACTTACTACTACTACTACTACTACTTACGAATTTTGCTCACGCCACAAAGTAGTTTTATTTACATACTTTATGTTACACAATACTTTTCTTTACTCCAACTATTTGAGGTTCTTTCTATGCAGGCTTGTAGCGGGAGACCAGAGTGTTCCATTACATTTTTTTTTATTTATTTAATTATAACAAACATAATCTCCTTACCATCCCAATTCTGACAAACTACATAAGAAGAAACAACGCTTGCAAGAGTACGAAGTAAGAGATAGTACCATGCTGCTTGCATGCATACAGCCGAATTGGGGGCGTCACGACCGGGGCCTACTCGATACTGGCGAAAAGTGACAATTGTGCTGTCGCGTTTCGTGCGGTGTGTAAGTAGCCGGTGGCCCGTGTAGAAGGGAGGAGGATGGAGGGCAAACCATCTGTATAGCCTCTGTGCGGATGTCTATGGGCGTCGGCAGTCATGAAAATAGTTCAGACAACTCGTTTGCCCACTTATACCAATGAAAATTCAATTAGTGAGTTTTGTGTAATCCATTGGAGAGGCGAAGAGAAAGACTTTAAATAGGCTCAAGGAGGTGGAAGGAGAAAGGAGTGTAGCGCATCTGTCTAGCTGTATGTCTATGGGCGTCGGTAGATATGAAAATGGCTCCGACTGCTCGTTTACCCTCCTATACCACAAGAAACAGGTTGTTACAAAAACATAGTTGTCTAAACTTTTCCTCATAGTCTACACTACTGGCTACAGCGGTCAGACAGTACAACGCAGTACGGACCACTTACAGATCTGGCAAATTATAAAAGCGATGTTTCAGTAATGAATGATGTTAGTAAACTTCTCATATTGCGGTCCGAATGCTCCAGTTGCTTTGAAATTTAAAATTTGAAAATAGGTTTTTGAGATATCGTATGCCAAATGCAGACGAAAATTCAAACTATGACCACATTACTTGCTTTGCGGTGAAGGAAAACATCGTGAGGGCGAAGAGGCGAATGCGGGTTGTATGCTGAATAAAAATAACTTAGGGCACACATGCATTATGAAGTTAGATAAAACTTTCCTTCTGGAAGATGGCCCGGGCCTGAGGCCAGGTTGACTTTATTATTTTAATATTACTATTATCATTATTATATCCTTGCACTTGCGTAAATGGCGTCTAATATCGGTATTACAATTCGAAATTGTTATATTTTATGGCCTATTCTTAGGCTTGACAGCTGTGCTGTCGCGTTTCGTGCGGTGTGTAAGTAGCCGGTGGCCCATGGAGGTGGGAGGAGAAAGGAGGGCAACGCATCTGTATAGCCTCTATGCGGATGTTTGTGGGCGTCGGTAGTCATGAAAATGGCTCCGGCTGCTCGTTTGCCCTCCTATATCATTAAAAAAAAAAAAAAAAAAAAAAGGCTTACCGAATATGCGCTGAAAACTTAGCTATAAAGCTAGCTACTTAGTAACTTAAACAGAAGGTCCTTTATGAAGGGATTGCATAAATTAACTGACATGGTAATGTAGGAACTAAGTTACGATATTTGTTTTACAAGTTATGTTTTCATTGTAAACATCTCAATTGCAAAAGCCACTTTCTTAAATGTTCCAGTTCAAAATGCCGCGAATAGACTTATATAGACGTATTATATTGCAACGCGTCCCCCAAAGCGAAACACTACGAGACAAATTGTGTTGAAACTCCAATTTTCACTCGGTAAACACTTATCTCGAAAGTCCGCACTGAACTGGAGGCGTTGTCCCGACACAGGGTAATATTTTACAGTGTTTATACCCCGTGGACTAGAAATTTCACAAGATAGTGAAATTGTACATGATACTACACACTATAGCTATTAGCGCTGTTTGTGAACTAGTTCATTTGTAAACTGACTGCTTCGTTGGACTTGTTGTAAAGCAAGCAAATTCCGTCGCATACAGCGTTCTGAAATCGTTTCCCGAGTCGTACCAAAGTGTTATTGGGATGTGTTCTATGACAGCCTCGAGCTAGTTTTACAACTAACTAAAGTTGATTCTACACTCTCTAGTCAGAAAGCACGAATAGCTATTGGATCTCGTTGCAATCGGAGAATGATCGAATGAAACTACTCTTGTATGTACTTCCACCCTGTCTGATTCCTTGGCTAATACGAGAGTTCATAAGTCTTAGGTTCAAGAGTCTTAACTTTCTTAAAGTAAATAAACTGAGGCCCAACTTTATCTGGTTACTCCCCAAGCAAACCAACATCATTGGAGGATATACGCATATGCTGTCACTTTATGGTGGTATCGGTTTTACGATTATATACCTATCTCTAGAGAAGTGGACCTTTTAGTCCTGAGGGACCATTTTGCAAAAATTTCGTTATGCCACGGACCACCCAGTTGCTTTATGGATGTGGATGTAATAATGCTGAAGACATGACACGCTCAGGTAAAGCTGTGTTGACTCTTGTCACTTATTTATTGCCATGGTTCGCGGACCACTTGAGAAGCTTCCAGGGACCACTAGTGGTCCGCAGACCACCGGTTGAGAACCACTGCTCTAGAGCTTTAAGTGGTACGACAAATATTTAAAAAAATGTTAAGTATGTTTTGATTATAAAAAAAAAGCAAATCTCGTACCAATCCACAACGGCCATCATACCTATGATCTATTCTTATATTGCATATTGGTGACCACAGTCACCTAACACTAAAGTTACATTATCAGCTATATCATCCCATTATGTGCAGTAAGAATTATAGATGAATCAAAATCAAAAGTGTGCTGATGATTCGCAGTTAATCTATTCACAAACGAACCTGTTTTCATTACGCTAAAGTAACGTTTACTAAGTTCGGACGATTTCGTCGCTGTATTAAATTGGTCCCTTCCTGTCGGCCTCACAAATTGTATTCCGTATTCACGAAATTCGATATTTAGTTACAAATTGTTTATACATATTATATTAATAAGTGACGCACGGGATTAATACCGTTTATTAGGTGAGGTCTATGTGTCGCAATCCATAAAGGTTTTTGACGAAGCTAGCTGAAATTTTCACTTCTTATCCTATGATATGCCATCACAATACAGTGAGATGGCATGTTAGTTTAGTATTGGCACCACTTTATTGAACTTCCACCGCGAAATAAAAATAAACACAATATCTTATTAATTAAATATCTCGCATGGCGGCGTTTGTGGTTCAACTCCTTCTGATCGACTCGACCTATTTTTATGAATTTCCAGATATATTATCAGAACAACAGTACAGTAATAGAGAGTGTAATATATTTTATTCCGTTTTTTACGTGAGATAAAAATGTATAAAGGTAAGACGACGGGCCGCATCTAAAATATAATAATAATCTGAAATATTTTTGAAGCTATCTTTGACAAGTTTCGAGAAGGCCTTAGGCGAATAACTGGCGATCCTATGATATATGTATATGTGGTAATGGTATTCAAAGCTTAGTATTTGTGTACGACTGGACAAATGGAAACATAGTCGGTTGTAGCTTAGTTGGTTCTTAGCTTTTACATTTTATTGAAAAAAATATATTATGTTAATCTCTATAAAAAACTTCAAGAATATACCTAACCTAATAAGAAGAGATCCAATCAACATTGCTATTTAGCAATAGTTGTACTATTTGTCAGAATTAATCCGTACTTCTTAGCTTCTTTTCAAATAACTTATTACAATTTTTTTTATATTTGGTTATTAGAATTTCTTAAAATAACTATTTTTTAAAACCTTTAATAGGTATTGTAATTAAAAAACATTTTACTTTTCTTATATATAATTAAATTTCTATTTTACAATATGTGGCCCAATTTTAATGCAAATAATAGCGTTTTGAGTCGTTCTAAAGTTATTCAATAACCTCTGAAAGATATCTGCTAAAATATCAATTTTCTAAAGCCGGATCGTTATTTCCCATATTATTTATAAAATATTTAATTTTCGCGGTGAAATAAAAAGAAATAATCATAAATTTGTAAGTAAGAGATAAATGTTAAATCATGAGTGTTATTCATAATTGGCGAAAGCGGCTGATTAAACGCCGGCGCTAAAAGAGCACTGCCGACTGACCGCGCTTGGAAACTTGAACGTTTGCAATTACGTATCATGAATATAAAAACATTTTTATACGTAATGCGAAACTGAAAGCTTTGCGGTTTATTTTCGTATATTTTATTTAAGGGTTTCAGCGCTAAACGATTATGTGGAATATTGCTGTATTTGTAATTGGTTGAATTTTTATCTTTTTGTTTCTTTCTCTTTTTCCTTAATTCCCTTCTCCCCTAACTAGATGATTAAGACAATCTGTGAAAAGTGATCTTCGTTTTTGCGGGGGCAACATTATTTTACGATTTATTTTTTTCCGCTGCCTTTTAGAGAGACATTACCATAAAACTAAATTAGTGCTTGCTTTTCTTCAACACATAACACGCACACTCAATGTACGTACACACCTACAATCATAAAAAAACATAACATAAATACCCATAGAATCTGTGATCTGCGAGTCTGAAAATATATGTATAAATGTTACATAAATAAAATAAGGATAAGCACAGTGACACCTTCATTGTCTTCGAACACACCTTGTCGCCTTTTGCTATTACCTATGTTTTCTCAGAAGATCATTCGATCTAAATGTATAAATCTCCCCGTACCTCTTTACTCTTTAGATACTTTAAATAGACCTACCCAAAACGATACGATCACTTAGGTGAATTCGACTTCGTCGCCGTCTATTTCTTGAAGTTTCTTAATCTTATAATTGTAATTTTATCATATTATATAATTTATAATGACGGGATTATAAATTTTAACAAAATAATAATTATAAATTACGTGTCGCGACGTTTGTCCTCGATGGAATCAGAAACTACCGAACCGACTTTATTGAAATGACAAGGCCCAATAGATATGTAAAATAATTTAAATTTTAATTTAATAAAAAATATCCTGGGACCCATCACACCCATATGGTAGCGAATTTAGGCATTGTCATTTGAACATATAATTTAGTAATATAATTTTTCCAAATTTAATTATAGGTTATATTTTATTTGGAAAATAGCCCCGACATTCATTTCCCACAGACACACACACACACATTATAAAAATATTCTAATAACTAATAAATCTACTGTTGTAAGTATAAAAGTATCTAGACTGAAAAACTGGCGAAATAAAGATGATAACAATGTTGGACTTAATTAGCTAGTGAACAGGATAATTAACAAGAAATAAAAGCAAGAGATGTTTAAGAACAAATAAAAGTTCTCACAATGACGGCGACGATGAAAATGAGTAAAAAAGAAATACTTAGGAAAAACATCGGTTATTTCAGTTTTTTTATATACATTTTCAGTACTTAATTACAATACAGTAGTTTGTCTTTATTATGTTAACTGCTGTAGAGTTATCTATCTCAAAATCAAAAAACCAAAATCAAAATATTTTTATTCAAAATAGAATTTGAAAAATTGCTTTTTGAACGTCAAAAATTTTCATCTACCACCGGTTCAACCCTAGCCCTGTCCTGAGAAGAACCGGCGAAACAAACTCAGCGGGCCTCATTCATTTCTTCATTATACATTCTTCATTTATATACATTAAAAAAATATAATTTACATTTATTTTTGTATAGAAGTAGCCTGGGAGGAGGGTACTATTCCCAAGGTGTGGTATCTGTTATAAAATCTATTACTTTGTAATATCCCTTACCACACAAGCGTTCCTTAACTACTTTTTTAAATTTGTTGATTGAGAGTTTTTGAACGCTTTCTGGGATTTTATTGTAGAGGCGTATACATTGACCCCTAAAGGAATTCTTTACTCTGCTCAGTCTATGAAATGGTACATCTAGTTTGTGCCTGTTCCTAGTATTTCTATCATGATTAGCACTCGTCTCATTGAATTCAGTAATATTCTTTCGTACATACAAAACATTTTCTAAAATGTATTGAGAGTGAACAGTCAGTATCCCAATTTCCTTAAATTTGTCTCTAAACGACGTAGTAGAGGCTAGTTTATATATTGCCCGAATAGCTCGCTTCTGCAGCACGAAAATAGCATTTATGTCGGCAGCATTTCCCCACAACAGTTTGCCATAAGACATAATGCTATGGAAGTAACTAAAATAAACTAATTTTGCACTATATTCATCTGTAATTTGTCTAATTTTTCTAACTGCAAATGCTGCAGAACTAAGTCTATTCGCAAGTTTAGTGATATGGGGACCCCACTGCAGTTTAGAGTCTAGTGTTATCCCTAGCAATATTGTCGAATCCACTAGATCTAAAGTTTCACCATTTAATAGTACATTGGTTGGAACCTGTCTAACATTTGATAAGGTAAATTTCATACATTTAGTCTTTTTACTATTCAGTAGTAAATTATTAACACTAAACCAATGTACAATCATAGAGAGAGAACTATTTACTTCGTCACAATTCATTTGTTGTCGCTTATGTTTAACAATAAAAGACGTATCATCTGCAAATAGGACTATCTCTTGATTATCTTTAACTAGATAGGGTATCTATATATTAATTCGTGAAGGAAAAACTTTGGGTACCTTTTTACAAAAATTGCGCGGATGGAGGAGCATGAAATCAGGTCCACTTATTGTTTACGTGTGTAAGTGCAGAATGCTAATATATTTTTAATATAATCCTTATATACACATTAAATCAATAGATAAAACATTACACACGCTTACTTTACCTTAGTTACGATGACTTATCACAATGTCATATAATATATAATTTTTGACTACAAAAAAGTTTCACGTAGATCGAATTTCGATCTTCGCGGGATTACTAGTTATATAAAGACAACTTTACGAATTAATAAAGCAAAGTAAGGGCTATAGCCATGCAGTATTGCAGTTCAAATTGGGCCGACATGACCGGGTTAGTACCACTGGCTCCAACAATACTGACTTAAAATGTGTTGACACCTTTCGTACGGTATATGAGTTTCTGATGGCCCAAAGAAATAAAAGGCAACATGTTACATATATTACAATAGTACAGGGGTATACTATAAAAAATAAAAATTGTGCTTCAGCCAAAGTATAAAGTTTCAGAAACTCGGAAAAACTTACCTAACTCTAAGCAGTCGGTTCAAAATGTCATAATGTAAGATTAATAACATATTTAATAAGTTCGTGGTCATTACGCGTACGCCGCAGTGGAGTGAGATACACGCAAGTAACACGCGTACTGCAGTGGAACGCCACAATATAATAAAATAGTTATATGAAGAAAGGTTACAATAACTATAGTGTATTGTTTCAGAATTATTCATTAGCATGTTGTCTTTATGACGAGAAATTAAATACTAGTTATTTAGTCATTTTTATTAGAATTTAATATCTCCGTGGTGCATAGCAGCTGGGCCTCACCTGACTGCCCTCTCTTTTGCTGGTTTGTATAAATTATTTTGACTGGTTGAAGAAAATAGTAGGAGTAGGAGTAATTCCAAATTCCCTTCGAATTTTTTTAAATTACTCCTACTCCTACAATTTCCTCTGATTAAATTTGTAGCTGGTACCGATACTTTTAGCATTTCCTTCGGGCTCCCTGAGATCATATCAAAGGTTCGTGCCGTTGCCGCTGTTGATCCTGGTGACACAGGAGTAGCAGCCGTGGGAATAAATGGGCACAGGCAGTTTTTTTAGCGTGCTACTATCCCTACTAATTATCAAGAAAGTATTTGCCAATTCGGTAGGTATGTGAATAGGTCTTCAACGTTGTATCCAGATGTTTTAATGGGATCGTAACTTGAGTGAGTGAAAAGGCAGCTACTTTATCTATATAAACGTATCATCACCATCATTAGCAACAGCTAGAAGACCACTGATGAACAAAGGCCGTAAATGTAGAACTTTTATATATTTCACGATTGAGTACCGTAACCTAAATTATGAGACGAACAGAATTTAACCATAGTTCACCTATTTGCTTCTCCATCTCTATCGTGGTTGTAACGAATTTACTAAATTTAATTTGCCATAATATTTTTTTAATGTTGTCGTTAAGCAAGTGTGTGTGTACGTTTGCGGCAAATTAAATGAAATTTACAGCTCAAGCCCAAGCCGATTTTTCATAAATAAGGATCAAACTGAAACCATCTCTACCCTCTCACACCCCATCGCTGCTAAAGCTCAATTAAATTAAATCTATACAATATATTTTCTAGTAGTAATAACTTAAAAGTCGCCTATCGAAAGATTTAACCAATGTCTTTTAGCACAGGAGATTAACGACGAATCTAAGCCCATTTGTAGACTTCTAAAGCCCACTTACATACCCACAGTTAATTGTAAGAACAAACAGAACCTAATGATGATTACCGATACCCATAAACATCCTCATAGACATTATACACATTTGTATAACCCCGATACGTTTGTCCTGTTTCACCGTGTGCTCCCAAATGGGAACTTAAAACATGTTGATTTACATTATAGTTAAGGCTACTAATATGTAAGTTATACAAATGGTAGAACCATATTCGTACATCCCGAGGGATCAAAACCCGCGCCGAATCGCATTTTACCTTTTATATCCTACTAGCTGTGCCCCGCGATTTCACCCACATAAATTTCGATCCCGTGAAAAATAGAAAACCATTGCATCCTATAGAAATATTTCGGGATAAAACTATCCTATGTGTTAATCCAAGTTACTCTCTAATGTGTGTGCCAAATTTCCTGAAAATCGTTTCAGCAGTTTTTGCGTGAAGAGTTACAAACAAACATACACTTCCAACACAACAACTATCGCATTTATAATATTAGTAGGATAGGTACAAATGGAGGAGACAATTAAATGGGTCAAGGAAAAATTCACCTTATGCAACTCCAAGTCGTATTAGCAAAGCAGAAATTCATTTATAAATACACAATTTAAACTCTTGACATTAGACTGGTTCTTTAATCCCGGGGAAAGTTGTTTACACTCAGTAAATTGCTGCCCGCCCGTAAGACACCAGAATATATAATTATAAAGCTAAATATTGCCGTATTTTTAATTAAAGTCGCTAGGAATTTAAATATTTTTTCACAATGTAAAGAAACGAACATGACAAGGGAATTGAGTTTACGGAAAATAATTTTTACTTTCTTGCAATTGACCTATTTTATTACTTAAGAGAGCTGAAGCACGAACTTTAACGAATATTGTGCAATGAAATAATATATTCATTTCTAGCGGATAGTATCGTGAATTAGCTATTTTAAAATCCTTGTTTTATTTACATTTCAACAGCCGTTTAGTAAAATGTCCGTGGCGAGATAAATGAGGGCATATGTATTAAAATCCTGTGTCACAATATTTGTGGTCGAGCTTCTTCTCTTGGAAATGGCTTGACAGTTTTTTATAAAGGGTTCTGTGTAATTTTGTGCTAAATACCGTAATCATTAGTAAGACACCTGGGCGGAATTCCAACCAGCGACTACGGTCGTAACGTGTGGAATATACCAATCTTTACATTTCTTACCACTCCGCAAACCGGTCAGCAAACAATCAAATGATCGAATGAATTAGTATTTAGACCTAGTTATATAATAAAGCGCTAGCCTCGGTCATGTTACCAATGCCGAACAACGACGACGTAAACCACGAAATTGTCACAGTAACCGCAAATACTTCCAACCGCAAGCGTTGCTGCTGTTACATTTGCGTAATAAACATTATTACGCATTTATCTGAATATTGTGTCTTAATGCCTTGTATGAATTTGAATATCGCCTCACGAACATCACGTGTTTGCATTTTTATAAATGTTGTTTATTTATACAGACGTAGAATTTAAATAACTACCTACGCCCATAATTATAAACATGCGCATAATTGTTATGCAGACGTGTTTCTGACTTCTCGTGTTCTTCTCCAATGGATCACACCACACCACATCACACCAACAGCACGAAATTCAGTGCCTTTTATGGCACAGTAACAGCGATCACTTATTAACTTCCGTGCGGTCAATTATCAAGCAGATGCGCCGAGGAGACCATAACTCTGGGCCACCGGCTACTCACAAAACGCACGAAACACAAGAACAGCTATTACTTCGTAGCAGTATCTTAGAGCGAGAACCCCAATCCTGGCCGCCTATGATGACCTTTAAAAAATGGTACACTTACGACTTTTACATTTACGAAAAACCATAGCTTTCTAAAAATTAACATTAATAGCCTAGCGAGGTCTATTTCTAAGGGTGCTGTTTCTGCGGAGACAGGGGCGGAAGAAATATGAGGGTATAATGATAATTTTATGAGGCAGTGTCGTATACTCAATAGGTGTTCCAACAGTAAATTGCCGTGCCGAAATTTACAATACCAAATGTATCTTAATGTCGTTCACCTAAGGCTTAAGTCAGGCTCAAGTCAGGTTTTATGTTAAAGAGTTTGGTAATTACTTAGAAGGTTTGCGAGTATCTAAGACAACTTTTAAGCACCAAACTACTCTTAGTTTAAGCTCGGGCCTATGTGTAATGTATTGTGTTAATTAGCCGACCCTTGGATTTGATGAAAGATAAATAAGTCTAAAGATAATTTAGGTATATCTTCCTGACTAAAACTAAAATTGACAACTGTTAAACCAAAAGTTATCATCACACTAGTCTGTTTTCTGTTTTTCTATAGAACAATTTAATATAGAGTAGTATCAAAACGAGTGACTGTAAATAAAAATTTCAAGTGCCAAAATAACGAATTTAGCGTATGGAATTACTAAGTGAGCGACTGACTGCGAGCGACGAGAATTGAACAGAATTCAACTGAAAAATATTTGAATTTGAGCTAATTAAAATACAAAATGAGAAACTTCATAACATTTGAGCAACCTAATATTTGTTTGAGTGTCAACATTACATCCTGTATATTTTTGCAATAGGTATTTGCTAAATTATTTATACATTCTGAGCTGCATTTTATATTAAATGAAGTGTTTCAAATAAAATAAAAACCTTTTTTTATAAATGCTATAATGAATAAAGTTTTTTTTTAAATTTCTTTATGAAATAACTATTTAAAGAATACATAATAAAAGATGGCTACGAATGAAATATCGCTCGAGTTATTAAAACAACATCTCATTATCAGTCGCAAAGATATTTTTAATTGTTCTCTTTTATTCCCCTTTAATATACAACGTAATTTTTCAAAAAAACTTTAATATTTTCGGCTTAAGAGAGGAATAAACAAGGTTTTTCATAAATAAAACAATATTTGAGTAGCATTTTTAAATAAATTACAATGATAGAGAATAAAATAAAGTGGGATTTTATATACATGGAATTTATTTATTATATTCCCTATTTAATTATAAAACCTTTAGAGAACTTTTAGATGGATGAGCTTCAGTTTAATTGAACATTTCAGCCCCAGGGTGCGGCATATCCAAATCTACGGATCCACGTTGACGATATTAAAAATGATCCTCTCAAAAAATTGTTCCCCCTAACAAAAGAACGGACCGACACAAATATGTAACTGCGAGCATAATAGGTTGTAAATGTAAGAAATAAAAAAAACACCCAAAAATCTTTTTCTTTTTTCAGCCGAGAACGTTCGCAAAATATTGTGCTCGCTCGAATAAAAAATTACTAAGGAAAGTGGAGGAATTTTTTGGATAGCCCTCGCTTAGGAGACAACGCATTACGTAAAATAAAGAATCACGCGGATCAAATGGTTCACTTTGTCGTTGTTTTTCTTGTGTTTACAATTACAATTCTTTTAGTAGATCTATAATGATACTGAGATAGGCTATATACTTATTAGATGACTCTTAGGAGATATGTATAAAAAACCTATGAGAATTTTTAATAAGACAACATTTGTTTTTTAATATTTTTACATTTTATATTTTATACTAGCTGCTCCCCGTGGTTTCACCCGCGTACATTTCGATCCCTTGGAAATAAAAAATAGAAAATCATCCCATGGCATCCCATAGGAACATTTTTTGGAATAAAAACTATCATATGTGTTAATCCCAGTTACTCTCTAGAGTTTTAACACAGATGTGTTTCAAATTTCATGAAAATAAGTTTAGCAGATTTAAAGTGTAAGAGTAACAAACATACATACAAACTTTCGCATTTATAATATTAGTTACATTACTAGCCTCCAATAAGAAAGAATGTCGAAAAGTCACAAACTGCACGCCAGTAATCACTTTCAGGAGATATCATGTGAGCGAGAGATACTTCCCTGATCGTGCCAGTACAGTACAGCTACAATGTAGCATGGCACTACCTTCTACTAACGCTAATAACGGAACTTAAAAGAACTAAAAACTTAGTTACATACATTTCAACGTTACCAACACCCTAAGTAAGATTAAATTAAATTTACGTATAGGTACAATAGGTATCTACACGCCATGGTTTTTCTCGAGTAACTTATTATATAAGTATAAAATATACATTAAAACTTATCTTCTTACCTGCACACAAATTATAAAAATTAAACGATTCGTTTCGGAGGAGTTTGATCATAAAATATTTGCTATGATGTCATAATTTTATACTTTTATATTATCTAAGTTTTTATCACACAACTAAGGGAGTTTGCTAGAATTTCTCGAGCCCTTGTAATATTAATAAGTAATATTGTCGGTGCGTGTCCAACCATTATATTCCCAATATTCTATTAATGAGAAAAATTAATTATGTTATATACTTATTCACCTACCAAATCTTACTGATGTTCAATAACATGACGACGTTACTAGAATAATTACCTGTAACAAAAATAGAGAAACATTAGAAAAACATACTAAAGAAGCACGTAATAAAAATTGAAATGTTAAATAAATCTAGTTTGTATCGATTGATAAATATCATCACTATTATCTTCTTCCCTTCTTCTTCCATTGCAACACATTGTGAGTAAATATAACTTAAAATGATTAAACTGTGTAAGGAAACTCTCAGATTAGTAATGGCAAACCATGGTTTTCGAACGTCAACGGGCCGGTGAGATAATAATTAAATGAAATTTAAATCTAGATAATTTGTGTGAAAACATTCGATAACGAAAATTAATAAATTATAAGTAGTAGTAACTTTTTATTAAAATTGTATGTAAATAAAGATATGTAGAATAGTTACAATATTATACAACATCAATCAAATAGATTATTATATAAGTAACAAAGTTCAGCTAGGACTAACTGAATTTGAATACCAGACCAGCGAACTGCCTAAAACACAATATCCACAAGTGTGTGCTCTAACACAAGTGCACTCAGTGTTCCCTCTTTCCCCTATTCCGATATGACTATCGTCCTACATGACAGGAAAGGAATAAGCCGAAGGCCCGGCGGCTTAAAATGCTCTCCGAGGCACGGGGGTTACANNNCGCCGTAATATAATGTAAAACCCTAATAACACCTTTTGTTCCGACCTAAGACTTTAAACCTCACGAGAATCACTCTCCTGCCTTGTTATATAATATTCTATTTAATTAAATGTCTTTATAGGTATCAAAAGAGTCTAAATCTGTTGTCAAGTATTTAGGGACCATCCACAAATTACATAACACGCTAAGGGGGAGAAAGGAAGTTGACGAAATGTGACATTGTGTGACAAGGGGTTGGAGGGGTTTTAAATTTCGTGACGTCACATTTCAAGATCTATTTAACCACCTAGGTAATAGCTCTTTGATAATTATTTCTGGATGTAAAATTGTAAATTATTTGACGTCACACAAGGGGGGCTCGAGGGAATCTCCCAAATGTGACGAACTGTGATAAGGATGGGGGAGGGGTCAAAAATCACGAAATTTGTGTGACATAATTTATGGATGGCCCCGCAACGTTCTCTAACGGCCTACACATCTTTAACGTTCTTCTGTACTATGTCCAAATACAGAGGTAATAAAAACCATTACTCAAATTTAATTTAAATTAAATTAATTATATATAATTTAAATTGAATTAAATTTCACCGTAATCGTGCATTTAGGCTAGCAGTTTTGTACATTGGGAACCGCTTTTGTCGTTGACTGTAGCTATACATGTACATTATTATATAAAAAAGCTTTCATCGTACCTTTTCTATGGCACGTATTTACCATCAATCATTACTCAAATAATGAAAGAAGTCGAACTGACATCATATTATTTCTTCACAATAACTTGACTAATATTTATCATCTAGAGTCTAAGTTGTAGACTGGCTTCCAAAATAAAAAAATATATTAGTTTTTGTATTAAACATGTATGATATACTCGTATGCTTACAAATTGTTAACAGATTTCAACATCGGCAATTAGATATGTATACAGTTAATACTCGTTACAAGGTCACAAACCTTTTTATTAAAATGTTAAAAGTGACAAAGAGAGACTGTTCTCTGTCACTGTCTAAGTATTCATTATATCGGTCCCCAATTTGCTATAGGGGTAGAGCTGATCATCTTGCACCTGGTAAATACAATAACTTGTGTTAAATCTCACTCTGAACACGTTACAGAGATAACGAGCGTGAATAAAACCTAACAATGTAGGTACGTGTACAGCATTTATACAATACACAATAAAATGATAATAAACAACTTAAATCAAAAGAAACTCGTACAGCCAGCTCGTCCTCCATTATAAATTACCCAGCGAATAAAAAAGACTCGTAACTTTTGTTATCTGCTCCCATTAGGGTTCGCAGCGACCCTATGAGAGGAACGCAGCTGTCCGCCGCGATACTACGCATATACGAGCACACAAAGAAATCTGAGCTAACACAGAAACACACGTGTCATTTCGGATAATGCTTTTATGTCTGCTACAATATGTCTCTATTGGGCTCCCATTTTGCTTTTAAGCCTATTATACGTTTCCATCGTTATGTTTATACCCAGAGCTTTTATGGAAAGCCTAATACTGTTAAAAACCGGGCCAACCATTGTCGATCGTGTGTTCGTTACGTTTGGCTAAATTAATAAATGCCTTTGACAAAAATTGGATTCGATAGGCTTTAATGGAACCTTTCAGAGCAGCTGTTGCGATTCGATGTAACATTTCAACATTTACTTGTTTCTTTTGAAACAGAAATCTATGTATTTGAATGTAAATTATTAATAAAATATTTGCGGTGTGAATTATTTTGTAGTCCGGACTGTATTGATAATATAACTTGAAATATTATGAGGAATATGATGTTTCATTGTCTAAAGTACTCTTCAGTTAATAGCGAAAAAATAAGTTAATTTTGTAAAAAAAATAAATAAAATAAAATAGTGAAGATTTGAGGTTGCGAGGGAAATAAACAGACAAAGGCAAGTACAACGTAAATGATGAAAGAAACCACACTTGTCAAATGATAATCACCTATGATTGAACAAAATATTCTAATTAAACTGAAAACTCTTGCTCGGAAAGCCAAAAGCCTAGAGATAGTAGCAATCAGCACATTTAATATTACAATGTTTGAAATATTCCTTTGCAAATAGATTATATTCTATTCTATTATGTTCAAAGCGCAACCGCATACACAATATTACTTGAGCATGTAAATGGTTATTAAAGACTGAAGCTTAAGTCAACACGTGTACTTGAAACCTTATAAGGCCTTCTAAGGGATTCTACAATAATGTATTCTAAATGTAATTCGTTTGTACATGTACATGTTGTTCTTTCAAAACAATCTTATATTTAACTGTTGGAAATTATTATTTAATGAATACAAAATGTCGAAAAATCGAATATAGGTAATGTATATTATTATAAATTAATCGGAAGAATAAATATAAAAACAGTATGGTACTGTGTAAACTATAAACATATTCCTATCGTGGCAAACTTTTCTAAGTAACTAATACTACGTAGTTATCAGTACTAAGGCCTGATGATACATTTATAAACTGACACTAAAGTTAAATGAATACATGCTACAAGTTATCAATAGGTTTTATGGCTATTGTCCCTTTTGTAGATTACCAAAGGCTTCAACTGTGAATGAGTTGATGACAATACTGGCATTATTATACTGCAATATACCCTCTCTACTGGTCCTAAATAGAGCGGTTCATATTAATTAATTATTGAATCTAAATCAACGAGACGATATTGTAATTGCTCAGGTCTCATGAATGGAGAAAATTACTATCAATAATTAAATATTGTCATGATAATAATGCATAGGGGGGTCAACTATTAAATTATTAATCTTTTTGCTAGTTTTTGCGGATTGAAATCACAAATTGGATTTTTGACTACAAGATCCTTTATAGGGATTAAGGGAAAAGAGATAATTTAGAGAGAGAGAACCAAATGTACTTTATATGTTTTAGTTAACAGTTAGCGCTCTCCCCTGTGCTGTTTATTCTATGCAACAAAGACGTTGCACATTTAATACAGTGTAGCAAAGTTACGACGTTTTAACTATGTAACGTAAAATAATACAATGTACAGACTCAAACGACGCTCGACTAAGTCAACGCCGAATAACCTTTTAGCTAAACTTGTAAGAAATAAGCTGGTATCTGCTAATGAAATTTGAATACGTTAACGTTGGTAGGTGACTTTTTTTATATAGATTAACTATTATGAGTATTTCAAATATTTTGAGTAGTTAACTGAATATTTTTATTGACGTAGCGTGATTTTATTATTTATCCTTTTAGAATCAATAATAACTTAATTTTAACAAACATTAACAGCAAGTTATGATCAAAGCCCCTAGACCGATTTAGTACTAAAAAGTAAGGAGGTTCACTATCGTTCTATACGCTTGTTTCAAGGCAATAGCACAATTTATACGAACAAGGACATAATTAAGACAAAAAAATATTTATCGTTGGATTCGATCTCTTGTTTATCATAATATTATTATCATAAGCTGTTGTCGCAGTCGATTCGGTTGAAACCAATATTTGAATTCTCGTCAGAAAATTAAATTAAGCGAATTTCGTTTTGCTTTTGCTTCCGTATATATTTTGCAGCATATATTTTACTTTCATTTAAAAGGCGCAAACGAACAATCGGAGTCATTTTTATGGTTACCGATGTTGATAGACATCCGCATAGATGTTAAACAGATTCGTTTTCTGCCATACACAGCACAGCTGTCCCTTTACGCCGCGGCCGGTCTCGTATAAGCGAGAGGTACCTCCCCGGTCGTGCCGGCCTAATTCGACTGCATGCAAGCATGCAGTGTTGCAATACCTCTGGCTAAATGTATATTTTAAAGCTATATTCTAAGGACTATTTCTGAAAGGGTTTGCAAGCTGACACTGATTGACTGACCCTGGATTTACAAACGAGAGTTCCATTTAATTGACTATTTATGAACGTTAAAATCAAATGAGTAATGGGTAACTATAACAATTCATATGATCTCTGTAGACAGATACGTATTTAGATTGCTACTATTTCGTGGGTGAATAAAAAGAAGTTAAAAGTCAGTTAGATATACTTGTAGGCGCTATTCACATCGTTTACTCTTAATAAAAAATGACAAAAAATAAATACAATATTAAATAAGACATGTTACTTTGTCCATTGTATATTATTATATTTTGATTTCGTCGCAACAGATGTCAAGGTCTACAAGATATGAGTAGATATCGATTATTTTTACCCTCATAGACGAAGGGGAATTGGTGTCCCCTAGACATTAGAGAATATCCCCAAACATGGGGATTGATTTTTCTTTGATGTATGTATGTAATTGTAACAGTTTAATTAAGTTATGCTATACATTAAATCTATATTGTGTTATTATTAATGTTTATGTATTCGATACATACAGGGTTTAAGTTTGAAGAGTGAGTTTGAGACTTTAATTAACAACATAATTAGGCCCAATGAACGCGTTGTACTTCATCGAAAGAAGCCATATAATATAAGGATACTACATACATTTCACATACAATCTATACTAATATTATAGAGAAGAAAGATTTGATTGTGTGTGTGTGTGTGCGTATGAAACAATAGACTCCGAAAGTAATGAACCGATTTCAAAAATTCTTTCACCATTTCAATTTTCGCCAGATGACGCCTGTGTCATTCCAATGAATTTATTTATATTGCAATGATAGTAATTTTCAGTTCATGCTAATTTATCTGGTGGTAGCATAGCAACGCGCGCAGAGTACAGTTGGTGTCAATATAATAAATTAATGGAGGTGTTGTTTGTTGTTTGTCTTTTACCAAATGAATTTCGTCTCTACGTCTCATACTTAACAACAACAGACATCTTCGAAGGTGAATTAATAACGCAGAAGAAAAATCTAAGGATAAAACTGTAATTTGACGCAAGAAAATCTCTTCAATTCCATTTAAATTCACTTAAGTTAGTTGGCAGTTCCATATTTTTTTATTCACTTTCATTAACTCTGATCATATTTAATATTATGGTATTCAAACCCGTGTCCGCTTTCTAGCTTAACTATTTTTCTTATTTTGTTTAAGTCAGTTTCTAATTTCACCTGGCTCCCGTAGTTTGCGAACAAGGAAGAAATATCTTGGATATCCTCTTAACTGACGAATAAAGTTAAAATATATTCGTATTTTAGTAAAAATTGTAAATGAGGATGTTTTGTATTTTAAAGCGATTTAATGTCATACGTGAAACTAATTAGCAGTACACATATTTGCGAAGTAATCTATATTCTGTGTGATAGAGCGACGTCGAGCCGTATACGATACGATTTGTCCTAACAATATAATATGTCATTTCCAATTGACCTGTCATACTGAAATGCTAGTTTCAATTTCGGATTCAAAGTGATATTTGAAGCCAAAATTAATGTAATCTGAGGATATGTCAATAGATATGTCTAATGACCTTAGATCGTTTAGTAAATGATCTAAGCTATTGACAGTGAGTCCGATCAGTATGAAACAATGAATCATACGGATAAATCGTACCGTGTACGGTACCCTTAATGCAATATTATCGCATGACGTAATATACTTTAGTGTCAACAAAATTTTGTTTGTCCCTCAAAACAACATTGTGTATTATGTAAATGTATTCGCTTTGAGTGAAATACTAACTGTTAAATATTTGTTTTTCTGTCCATTCGCGGCACTTAAACATTGTTCGTTGTTTATTATCTGCTTATGTTTTAACCAACTATAAATAAGGGTGGTGTGTCTATATAAGTTTGTATTTATGTTACTTCAATTATTAATAAAATAGCTTTAAAATTATTAAAATATTGCATAGTTTTAATATTTACAAATAAGATATACTCGGGGGTGTAGCGAGTAAAGTTTTCATTTATATCGTTCATTACTACATAATACACAAACTACAATACAAGTTTTATGATTCACTAGCAGCGCCTTGCGATTGCAAAAACCATAACGTCTATTATTGCTCTTATGGAGAAGTTAGAGGCTACATACGACCAAATATTAGGACGTTTTGTCGAATATAGCCTCCATTATAGCTATATAATGCTGAAAGAAACTTTTAAGCCGGTCTGATTAACGCATTCAACCAAACAAACTATTCAGCTTTATCTGTATTTATAACAATAGGTAAATATCTACACAGTATAAATTAGATATGGCAAAGGTTCATCAGGCCAAAATAATCTACCGCGCCGGGTCGGTGATATTTAGACTTGTCTCTACGAAATTGCCGCGTTCAATCCGATTTCGTATTTGAGTTTATTTTGTTTAACCCAATTCCCTGTCTCGGTGTATTTCTAAAAGCTTATATAAAATATACATCCAAATCAAGTTTGGTGACATTTGACTTTTTTCGAGTTCGACCCGATAGTACCTCATCGAGTGGAACTGATTGGTAAAGTCAATATCAGTCCTCTCGATGAACCCCTAGACAATAAATTGATACATATACTTATTAAACTGTTACCAAAGTGTAAAGAGAAATTAATTTACATTTATACCTAACATTTAATGCTTCCATTCTACTGCTATTTCATAATTTATAAAACCCACGAAAATGCTTTTATATGTAAAATGGCGTCATATTGTGACGTAGTAGCTTTGTAAACTCAATGACAAGTACCTATGTGCCTTAATTGACTATCACAAGTGAGTGCGTTCCAAAAATCACTGCACACTACAGTTTTTTTATAGCATAGGAGGCAAACGAGCAGTTAGTCACCTGATGTAAAGTGAACACCAACGCCCACAGACATCCGTAACACCAGAGGTCTAACAGATGCGTTGCCGACCAGTTTTCAAATTCATAAGTTGAGCTAGAACTATGAATGAATGAATCAATGAAATATAATTTATTGTTGTTGTTATTATATTATGATTTATTGGTTTACGCACGTTTCATCGTTAATTTTCGTCGTCAATCATGTCGTTTCGTGTCACGTGACTTACGAATAAATAAAAATTTAAAAAAATTGATTTTAAAATACAGTATTTAATAAGTGGTGAAATAGTTTGTATTATTTACAAATTATTTCATCACATAATAATTAAAAAAAAATAGTATTAATTAAATATTAAATTCAATTTATTTAGTAAGAGGTGCGATACGCTGCACGCATGCATGTAGCCGAATGGAGAATGTTACTAGGTATGCCAAATCGCTTGAAAGTTTGTCCCAATAAGGCCCTTATGTAAATAAATATACTACTTTTTGTTTCATTTTGATGTTTTTGTTGTTTTGATTTTAGAGACACGAGTATTTTCTTTGTGATTCGAAGTTTCGAAAAATGTCGAGTTCCGCTAACGGTCACGTGACCGCCGCGCCTGTCGGCTGTCACGTGTTACCCCAACAGGCCGCGTGCCGCGCGAACCCTGCCCGCCGTTTAGACTTTAGTATCAAATACTAGCGCAGCGGTTATAGTAGCTTGTAAAGTATTTTGTTACTTTCATCCACGCATTAAATTAATAGTGTAGTAAGTAAACATTATTCGATTAAAATGATGAAGGATTTGAAAAAGGACAATCGGATAATCTACCATAAATAGGCGAATTGATAGTTGTATTAGTACATTTCGGCAAAACACATGATTTTCTACCCTTGGGATTGGACATTTTAAAAGTAGCTAAGTACCTACTACCAAAGCGTAAAACATCACGGGCGCGCGACCGCGATCGGACTGAGGCAGACTGAGGTGTATTGGTACAACGAATGAAGTCATGGGCAGCCCGCGTCGCGCGATACAATAGCTCAATCGGATTAAAATTCGTGATTTGAGATACTCCACGGATGTATAACAGCTTCGAAAATATTAAATTCAAGAAGTTTTTATTTTTAATACTGTCAAATATCCTATTGTGTATCTGTATTTGCTCCGTGGCAAATGTCTACATCACATTTGATACCCTTTACACGAAGCTGTGTTTTTTGTTACAAAAATAACCCCGCAAAAAACACACAATCATGTATGCGTCAGTGACAATCGCTCCACGTATAACAAGGTCATTAGGTGAATAATGGTCGGGATTTCGTTCATAGTGAAAAGATTACACGGGGCTACGCCGGGCTTACTATTCATCCCCCCTAATGTACTCGACGATTATTTCTTGTTTACGTAACGTGCATTTTATTACGTATTACGCTAACATTACAGCCGAATTGATCTGACACGACCGGGGTAAGTAACTCGCATAACCGACGTGAAGTGATGGCTATCGTACGATGAGTGATGACGCATATCTTGTGGATTGTTAGATTCCGCTGTAGATCGTAAAGAAAAAGCATCAGTTGTACAAATTTCTGTGCGTAATGGGCTATTTTCCAAGTTTTCAAAAACCACTCCAGAATGTTTATCAGTGATCAATGAACTTATACATTTTTTTATTTCTTATTTTGATAAGTATTTACTTTCAAATTTTAAATTCAAAATTCAAAATTTTAAAGACCCGCGAAAACGCTTCTTTAAGCAAAATGGCGTCCTGTGACGTAGATATTCTGTATCCTAAATGTCAAGTAGTGAATGACTTATGTATGTGACTAATTTCATATGTAGCATTTGTTTATTTTGTATTCTCTTTGTAATAACAAACATTTGTACCAAGTATCAACATTTAACAGTGACCATAATATTAAAATTATGACCTACAACTCTTTGGCAAATGACAATTGACAACTTAGTTACTACGCTCTTTATATCGCTATAGACCTCACGCAATACTGACGTCATAATCAATTTCAAGTCGTTTCGTATCACGTGACTCATGAATAAAAATACGTATTTTTTAAAATAGATTTTAAAATAAAATATTGATTATTTACTAATTATTTCACTACATAATGACTTCATAAATCATATTAATTAAAGATTACATTCAATAAGCTTATATTTTTAATACTGGAAAATAGCCCATTGTGTTTATGTGTTGTTGTACATTATCCATATCTAAGAAACATGTACAATTTTGACGCGCAAAATATCGCAACAATCGCGCAAAGATCTCAAAATTAAATGTAGCCACTACAATAAATTATTTTTAACGTTTTCATCGTATAAAAATAATATCATTATATAATTTAGGAGTAAATAAAATAAGTATTGCGTTAATGAAATAATTGTCTTGATACATTTTGGTAATATGAGGTAATAATAGAAAATTAATGAATATTGGGAATAATCGTAAAAATAATCGATAGCAAAGTGCTGTTAATCCCACATGTTGTGAAACAATTACATGTCGATATATCATCGATTTTTAGGCTACGTTCACCAAAACGTTCACACAGTTATAACTTATCAACAAATTTTCAGCACAGTCCCAGTTATTTGCACTAAAATTCCAACTCAGCATTAGCATGACGTAGTTTCCAAAACAATAATTTGCTTCAAGTGCTCTAATTTTCTATTTCAATTGTTAAATGCAAATCTATAATTTTCTTTGCATTTTCATGAACTACTTACTCGTATCTATACATATTATAATAAAACAGTAAAATTCGTGTGTCTGTACATTAAACATATTTACGAAAAACCAATTTAGGGCGGTGTTAATCAATAGTATTAGAACACTTTTCAATGATTTTGAATTTTTTTGTTTGTGTTTTTGTCCGGGCACCGAAACTATTGGATGGATTCGAATGAAACATTTTGAGATGTATAGATACTAAGCCTGGTCAACATCAAAAACACTCTTTACTGTGGTAAAATCGCTCATTGCTACAGGAAATCGGAATTTCGGCACACTGCAAGCGAACAATAATAAATCACTTTGAATAGGTATAATATTACTACGTTACGCGAACGAAGTCACAGGCACCAGCTAGTAATGAATACAATTTTTATAAGCCCATATACTTTATTTTTATCACCAGAATTATTGATTGTGCTGTAAATATCAGGCTTCTCGTAGTATACTGAGCAAACAGGCTGTCGGAGTCTTTGACCACTAACGAACTCATAGACATTTTAAAAACAAACGTTTTGTCCCCTGTCCCCTCTTCATTTGGCCACGGGGAACTTACAAACCGCACGAAATGCCACAACTTAGCTATCACTTTGCGAAGTTACCACATGTGCGACCACAGTTGTAGTTGAAATACATTCTGGCTTAAAAATAAAATCTTAGTTGCCAGCAGATCGCTTAAGTTTATAGGTCGATGAATGATAACATAAAGGATACCTTTTTTAGATGGCCAAAGGATCTTACGGGATTGAAACTGTGAGGCGAGGCTAATATACAAAATACAACGTACAATAATAATATTTGTCTATTCGTTTCGTATATTGTCACTAATTTCGATAAACAAAAACACAAGACGAAATTGGCCGTCCAAGTATTTATCCAATAAGCGCCACGTCAACAGAAATGCTTATAAAAAGATAATCTAATATACGAATAAAGTAAGAGCTCGGTATTCGTAAATAAACATCAGAGGCGTAGTTCATAGATGAATTGAATGTCGAGAATAACGACACAAATCTATCATAGAACATGAAGTAATTTCCTAGAGCTACGTATTCCCAGACATGACAATGCTTGTTTTACTTGTGTCGACCTCTATGTAGAGGCTTTTTTATTATAAAACTGGGTGATTACCGTAGTGTGCGTAGTATTTAATAATGTGATTTTTTTGAGGTCAAATGTAAATGTTTTTAAGTAATAATGAGATCTTTTTTCAGGTCAAATCTAAATGTTTCATTTTCATAATACTAGGTATAATTATTTTTTACTAGCTGCGCCTCGCGGTTTCGTAAATTTCGATTCCGTGGAAAATAGAAATTCATCCCATGGCATCATAGGAACATTCTTTCGGGATAAAAGCTATACTATATGTTAATCCACGTGTGTGTGAAATATCATGAAAATCGGTTAAGCAGTTTTTGCGTGAAAGAGTATCAAACAAACAAAAAAAACATACAAACCTTGCGCATTTATAATATTAGTAGGATATAAGTAGTCATCATGTGCCTTAGTAGAGGTCTAATTTCAAAAATCAATCAAAAAAAATTTTTGAAATAGTATGTGAACGGGCGAAGTAACGGGCAAAGACAACATAAATAATAAATAAATAAATAAATCTTTATTTCTTTACTAAAATACATGTTTTGTAAACTGTGGCCTGAGTATTAAGATATAGTTTACGCCACTCCCGAGTAGTCTACTTTTTGTTGGTGAAAGAATTTATACGATCAGTGTTTTCGAAGCCCCCTTTATTTTGTTCAAAAACCCCCTCATGTACTATCTCGGCAGGGCTATTACAGAGAAAGTTATGTCGGACATGAACCGACTAAAACCACGTAAAGCTCCGTCTGCGAAGTTTATGCTATTCGAAGCCCCCTACAAACAAACAAGGATGAAGTTTTAGCTTATAATATTACAATATCTCACATCATTTGGATGAAAACCGAAGAAATAAAATCAGTAATCTTATTTATAGTATAAGGGGGCAAACGAGCAATCGGAGCCTTTTGATAACTACCAACGCCCATGGACATTCGCATAATTGTTACGCACATGCGTTGCCCTCCTACAATCCCCCCCAATGGGCCACCGGCCCATTATCGAAATGGAAACTAATGGGATATAATGTCCCCATCGCCATGAATTTGTACTAGAATTCTATCCTCATTTAATGAACACAACACACTCTTCACGATAATGATGATGAAAATAAGGATGAGGAGATTTATTAAGTTCATTCCATCCCGCCCTGAACATAGGCTCGGGCGACAGGTACTTAATCAATACTTAATGTATATTGGTACGGAGAACACGTGGGTCTTAAGAGTAGTAATATGGGATAATCTCCAATATTGAATTGGTCTCGAAGATAATTTATTAGTGTTAATGGGAAATCCGTGAAAGATTTACTCGAGGGTGCTTAGAAATGTGTTTTAATCAACGTTGGAACGCGCGAAATGTTGTTGAAATTCAATTTTAATTTAGACGTTGCGGCATTGATGGAGTAAGAAGTGACATTCTGGACTGCTCTGGCTGACGTCTGGAGAAGTACATTTTACTTCAGAAGTACCCTGGCGAATTAAGAACTATTTTATTTATTGTACAAGGGGGCAGACGAGCAGTCCGAGCCATTTTCATGTCTTTCGACGCCCATTGACATCCGCATAGATGCTATACAGATGCGCCTCCCTCCTTTCTCCTCCCACCTCCATGGGCCACCGGCTACTCACATACCACACGAAGCGCGACATCACTGCTGTCACTTTACGTCGGTCTCGTGTAAGTAAGAGAAACTTGAATTTTACATCTGATCACAACATGAGACCCGCTGAGTTTGTTTCGCCGGTTCTTCTCAGGACAGGGCTAGGGTTGAACCGGTGGTAGATTTAATTGTTGACGTTCAAAAAGTAATTCCTGTAATTCTATTTTGAATAAAAAACTTTTCTTTCTTTCTTTCTTTCAAACCTCTCCGGTCGTACCGGCCTAATTCGGCTGGTTGCATGCATGTTTGCATGTTGCTTGTCATCAAACTGCTAGTTTGTCCCAACCTTTTTTTATTGAAAACTGTATTAAAAATGGTCAAACTGTTTAATTGTTCAAAACCCGAAAAAAATTTTTGTTCGTGGTTATATTTCACTTTATATTAAATAAAATTGTAAGAATAAAAATGAAAAACGTAACTTTGCGGCGTAAAAATATCTACTAGAATAAATTTTTCACATTTATACAGTACTACAATAAAACCGTCAGTTTCTATTTACGGTAAATATAAAACATATTGCCAACTTTGTATTAACTAAATTGTTGATTGTTAGGCTTCTACTTACACTTTTATTATTTCATTGAATGAAACAAGGGGTGAACATTGTTATACAAATTAAAAATGCCCGCCAACAAATGAATGTTGGTTTTATACTCGACGACTGAACAATAAAGCTAACAGACTGAGATAAAATGGATCATACAGTAATGGGTTTTTTTATGGGCATTGAAGACGATCCGATTGCAAATAATTAACACCACAGCTATAGAAATCAGCTGAATACGTGATTAATAAAATATGAAGACTCGTCCTGACGATGCGGACGTGAGAATTGAATGAGAAAAGAACTTAAGTTCTAATAAAGGAATATAGATTTTTATAGTAAAATGGACATACGATATGTCTTCACCTTTTGAAGATTACCGACGTCCATAGACATCCTCACAATTGTTCAGCCAATGTTTTGCCCTTTTTCTTCAACTGAAATTGCGAAAGCTGTCACTTGTCGACGGCATTATATGAGCGAGGAGTACCTCCCAAAGAGACGCTACGAAAACCTCTTTTATTTAAGACTATGGTATCAAAATCAAAATCAAATCAAAATCAAAATAATTTTATTCAAAATAGAATTTAAAAAATTGCTTTTTGAACGTCAAAAATTTCCATCTACCGCCGGTTCAACCCTAACCCTGTCCTGAGAAGAACCGGCGAAACAAACTCAGCGGGCTTCATTCATTTCTTCATTATACATGCTTCATTTATATACATTAAAAAATATAATTTACATTTATTTTTTTATGGAAGTAGCCTGGCAGGAGGGTACTATTCCCAAGGTGTGGTATCTGTCATAAAATCTATTACTTTGTAATATCCCTTACCACAAAAGCGTTCCTTAACTACTTTTTTTAAATTTGTTGATTGAGAGTTTTGGAACGCTATGTATTAATAATACGCACTTTGTGCTCAAAGAAGAGCATTAAAAACAGTAGAAGATCTTTGCTTAAAGATTGGACTTTTTTAATTGGCATTTGCAGTCAAATATGCGGCTTTCACGTATGAGAGTCGCATAACTGACTGCAGGTACAAGTAGACCGCTCAGTGATCAATGGAAACATATGGAGCGTGCACGCTTACCACGGTCCATATATTTGTATTGATTGCATGTGGCAGCAATTTACTTATTACACCGCGTGACGTAATGTTCAATGCCGATATTGTGTTAATTACTTATTACATAATAAAATAAATAAATAAAATAAAAAGCCTTTATTGCTACCAAATGTATCATACATATCAGTTAGTAATGTGCCTAAACTTAATTTAAACTATATTTCTGTAAAATAATATTTAATATCGTCAAACGGACGTTAGTGGATTGTAGCTTGTCTTCCGACAAAGGCCTCCTCTAAAGATTTCCATGTAGTTCTATCTTTTGCTATACGAGTCCATGTTGGGCCCGCTATTGTCCTAATGCTGCTCCCATCTCTTGTTCTGTCTACCTCTGTTGCGTTTGCTGTTTCGCGGATACCATTCCGTTATTATTCTCGTCCATTTCTCAGAATAATGGACTTATTACATAGTTGTGTATAAAAATGTGTTTTATATCGTCTAGTAATTTCACATAGTTCATATTTTAAATATTAATATGATAGATACGCTAAAAGTGCACGTGTCAGCCACTAGTATGCGTGACAGATATAATGCAGTTCTGATAAGACAATATCCGACCGAAAATATTGTTGATTCGGAAATAAGAAGCCCGCAGTTATTGAAATAACTAGTACAGTACTATTTATTGAAAAATAACCGATTATAATAAAACAATATAAAGAATTTCAAACTTTACTTTAGAAGAAAAAAACAATAACAGTAAGTAACCAATTTAACGATTCACGAATAATTTTCTACCTATTTCAAACGTAAATTTGTCATGAAGAGCAAAATTTGTCGAGAATATATTTCGAATCCAATATTTCCGATGTATTGTCAAGTGTTTAAAACATTGCGGACCACAATGCATCTGACACAAGCAGATAACGTGTGTTTTGGTTATAACTACGTTCAACAACAGCTTGCTTGTGAAATAAATCGTTATTACTTGATATATTTTTGTTATTTTATGATTTGATATTTTTCTGTTTGTATACCTATAATGTATGACCCGACACGATCAGGGTGCCTCTCGTTTACATCACACCGTCGCATTGATTATGTTCGGTGGTCCAGCAGAAGGGTGAATTAAGATAGGGCAATGCCTGTGCATAATCATGCTAATTTGGATATAAGGCAAAATGGCTCTTGTTCTTCTGTTCCGCCATGCTTTAAAATTGAAACTGTATATGATAATAGTTAAATAGAGCCTTCACTTCACCGTGACTTTTCCTTGTCTTTTTTTTAATTTGCAGTTAAAAAATAAACGGCTGGATTTCAGAGTGAAATCGAAAAAAAAACTTAAAAATACTTCTGCATTGAGCATTTTTTACCTGCACAACAGGTCGAGCGACGGCATTAAATATATTAAGATCGACTTGACTGTAGGTGATAGTCATGAAATCATTACATAGGAATAAATACTTCATTAGTCATTTCAATTTGAGTTTGATTTTGTTTAATATATTAAAATATTATAACTATAGGTACAGTAAACGTCTACTTAATCGACGGCGACTGCGTTCCAACCCCTTATTTGCATTTAGCATAGATGGCAAACGAGAAATCGGTGACATTTGGTGACCACCTTTGCTCGACTTGCAAAATCTTAATACCTCGACCATAATATTATGTTCTTCTCTTTAACATCCTTATTGTACATAATACATGTCCAAACCAGGAAACATACCTTTGCTTTCTCTGCTATGTAATCTAATATTCATTTAATTTATCCCTGCAATTATATTAGGCACGACCTGCATGCGACAGGAATGTTATTATCGTTTGAAATGGTAAATTCTAGATAATACACAGGTATGAATTAGTTTTGCTGGGATATTTCAGGTTGTAGAAAATATGACAGTCACAAAGTGCTTAAAATAAATATAATTACATATTAATATTCCATAACCGATAAAAATATCGGTTATGGAATATTAACTATAAATAAAATAATTATTAAAATATTAATGAATTATTCATTAATATTTTAATAATTACATATATATTTTTTTAATGGAATAGAGGGGCAAACGAACGGTCGAAGAGATTTTCATGACTACCGACACCCATAGACATCAGCATAGAAATGCACCGCACGATACGCGACACACAGCTGTCACTTTACGCCAGTCTCGTTTAAGCGAAAGGTACCTCCCCGATCATACCGGCCCGATTCGGCTACATGCATACACGCAGCGTGGCACTACCTCTTCCTGAAATAATTCTCATCATCCGTCTTTCGCTCACTATATTTCAATAAACTTAAAAGTTTTATTATAATATATGGGGAAAAAGTGCAACCGGAGCCAATGTCCCGACTACCGACGCTCATAGACATCCGCATAGATGCGTTGCAATCCTTCCCTCCACTTCCTTCATAGGCTACCGTCTTTCAGATCATTCTCCATCCCTAGACAATCCTCAGAATCTCAAAGAAAACTTGTCATTACGCATTGAGTTATATGTACTATGTACGTAGTAGTAACAACTCACTGTCATTACGCAATATATGTACGAAACAGTGCCCTTGGTTTCAACCGAAAGTTCCCTCTCAATAGAACCAATATTTTATATTTATACAATATTTATTATTTAAATAAAAAGCACTATTATGTTACTCCAGGTTGGAATCACACATCCATATTAACAAACTTTAGGATTTATAATATTTGTAGGATAGACATAAATAACTTTTGAACAAACAAATAAACTAGCCATTAACAATCTGTGTCATGTTGGAGGTGCAAACTGCTGGCGTGGTTGATTCGAGTGAGCGTAAATCGGTGTTGAGCCAAGCGAAACATGACGCTTAAATGCTTTTAGAGATAACCGCTAAATTGTATCGACACAAAAGGATACAATTGTATATAAATCTGTTTCAATAGTTGTCTAACCGAAGTAACCCTACTGCGTTTGTAATAATGAAATGAGAGAGGTTAACTACAAAAGAAACAGTGTAGAATGAGAAAGGGCGTGCTCCATTGGTGACAGACATGTAAAATGAATAACAGATGAAAGGTAAACAAAACTGGTACACAGACGAAGATCCAGCCTGACATTTACCAAGACTGACCATGGTCAGATTAATTGAATGCTGTCCAAAGGTGTCTAGAAACTTTATATGAAGAGATTATGAATGTGAAGAAAATAAAACCAATAAGTAAGGAAAATATGTGGCACTTGGTTCGCTCTGCCACCCGATTTGGGAACAAGTGTGTTGTAGTTTTAAAACAAAGTTTCATAATATACATAAAAATCCTAATGCTATTTCTTAGATCTGCTAAATACACATTCATAATGTAATTTGAAAACAAATCTCAAGAGTAATCTTCAGTGTTATTTTCTAAAACTACGACTAATGACAAAACTAATCAAAAACAAACTATAAATTTTAATTATGAGACAATTTCATATCTCATCTCTTCTTCATTATATTCGCTAACAATAAATGGTATCTCGATTTTATTCCTTAAAGATGAAAGCGGGATAAACGTATCCTAATGGCTGTTTCAATATCCCGTCGGGAAAGAAATTGCAATTCTCTAAACGTACCTTTTATAATAGCCATTCCCGGTCTAAAGTAGCTATCAATTTGCTGTATTTAATTGCCAACTGCTAACTTGCTAATTTTAATCATTGACGTCTGTTCATTAAAGAACTGAGAAATTATATTCAATTCGGCAATGCTGTTTTAGAATATAGTTTGGAAAAAGATCTTATATTCCGTAAATTATAACGGTCTATCTTAGTTAATTGGTACACAATTACCTTCTTTTCGATAGTATTCTTATAAAATCACCAGCTTCATAATCATCCGAAATTCTGCAATATGAATATATTGAATATATATAATATATGATATTCTGAAAATATGAATGTAACTTCATATTTTTTAACTTTCGCTTTAAAATTGTGTCTTCTATCTTCGCTTTAAAAAAGTAATATCTTAGGAACAAATGATTTTTAAGAATATTATGTTTTTATTTTTTTTTTAATCTTTGTCCTCCTATAGAGCCATCCCGAGTCACTAAATATTTTTATTTGTTACTTCAATGTTTGTTTGTTACTTTATATTGGTTAATCGAGAAAAAAGACCTTCACAGTCACGCCAAATTTCGCCTCCCTGCAGCACACGACATTATTAATTATTATTATATTAAGCCCTATATAATGTGTCGAATTGTGGGGCAAAGGCTTCTTCCCATTTATTGCACTTTCCTTTGCCCAGAGCTTCTTCGCGCCTGTCAATCAGGTACCTATACGTCGAATTCATCTCGCCATATCCTTTTTGGTCAGCGGCGTCGCCCCTATGAATCTGGGTGCCACAGTGCCATTTTTCGCCCGAAACTCGTCAGGTTTGCGGTAGACATGTCCAGTCCAGCTTCATTTGAGCTCCGCGAACTTTGAGACCCACGTCAGCGATTTTTGTGCGGAACCGCAGTTCGGTGTTTCGACAACGACATACGTTAGTTACTTCCTAATTTCTACTCCATATTTTGAAGTACCAAAACAAAATTGGTATGTAACAGAAACCAAATAAGTATGTCACTCCTATGCAAGAGTACGACAAATAATACATGTGCAGTAAAGTTTTGGGTTTCAAAGTAAATTACTTTTATAAATTAATAGAAAATTCGCTTATAGTTTTTAAACTATATATATATATGTATAATGTTATAAAGAAACATTTTTTATTCAATGAATGTATACTTTTCTCGACATGTCTTTACCGGTCAAGAATCGAAGCGATTCTGCAAATGAACAAACGAACGTAACAACTAATCTATTGATCTATTGATAGTCTCAATTATTTGGATCATCCTTGCCTCACACGACTAGCCCATAGTGCATGGTCCCGTCGTGTTGGCCCAGCAAACTGCACAATACTAGTACGATTTTAGTTTGTGCTATTGAAGTACGAGTTAGTAATATAGTAAGTGCTACTTATATTATACTATAAAGCATTTTTTTCCAAAATCTAAATTATAAAAATACAATATTATCATTGATTCCCACAAAAAACAAACGTTTTGTTCCTTTTATTACAATTGTTACAAGTACGTACATATTTTTACACCTTACAATACTAGTATAGTTTGAGACCCGCCTATGAAAATCGGCATTTTACTATTAAGTTTTTTTGGAGATCTTTTATGCATAACTTTGTAAAAATGGAAATAACAAAATCGTATTATCATCCTGTATTCGCACAATTCGTTTGCGATGCATATTATGGAATACAAACGTTGTGTTTCTTTTGTTATATTTGTAACTCAATTGCTTTTTCAGGACTGATCACTTCATTGTTCACATTTGACCGAAAAAAAACATTATTCGTTTATAAACTGTTTGTTTTTAATTATCGAAACAATAAATGTATGTGCCTATTCTTCTTTGCGCACAAAAGCCATTTATATTGCGAAGCATTCAATTATATATTTTAGCAAATAAAAGATTTTTACTAGGTAGGTACTTATTATAATCAGTAGAAGAAACTATTTAGAATATTTAAGTAGGGGTTTGCTACAAATCATGAAACATCTGGTTAGATTTTATTTATTTTTTTAAATATGCATGTCGCTATCGAATTAATTTATTTATTTATAAATTTAATTCTGTCTATTGGTAATCCTACAATTTTGTATTACTTGAAATAAATCAAGGGTGCCAAAAGCCAATGTATGATTACGAGTACAATAATTTATAAATTAAAAAAGCATAGGTATTGTGTATTAAATGCTTAGAGTTAAGTGTTTCGTGTCAATGAGTTAGCATGTAGGATAAAACTTCCAATTTTAATTATAATGTGCTCAACTTCATTCACTAAATAAATAATAAATAAAGCGTCATTCTTAGACTGCACCTCCTGGCTACACTATATTCGGCCAACATAATTTCCAGCTCAGTAATCCGAATTCACGCTCGAATATGAATATCCAACTTGCGAAAGCTTTTAAATTACTTTCCAACTTCGCGTGTTATTCTAAAACTTATTAATTCTCGAGCACTACTCTTGTTCAACCCGCTCATTGCATATTGGAACTAGCAATTCGTAATTGCAAGTTTCATTCTCTACAACTGACCGCTGACCGAAACCAACACGGCGTTGCAATTTGAAAAATGCTGATTTATCAATTCCTTTCACACTTTAGTTTTAAATTTTAGCTGAATTCATTCCGCCCGTGTATTTTAGTTCGTGTTGCTCTTTTGTGTTTAACAAGCGTGTGATTTGAATGGAATATTACTAAAATGCATGCATGCAGTCGAATTGGGCCGGCACGACCGGGAAGGTACCTCTCGCTCACACGAGACCGGCGTAAAGGGACAGCTGTGCTGTCGCGTTTCGTGCGGTGTGTAAGTAGCCGGTGGCCCATGGAGGTGGGAGGAGAAATCAAAAAAAAGGGCAGCGCATCTGTATAGCCTCTATGCGGATGTTTGTGGGTGTCGGTAGTCATGAAAATAGCTCCGACTGCTCGTTTGCCTTCCTATACCATAAAAAAAAAAAAAAATATTTTTGGGTCATAAACATTTATCTTCAATTAAGAGTTTCGTTTTAAAATTTATTTCCGTCAAGGGTTTATAATTCAACAGCAAATGTTTCTCAACCGTCTTCTTAGTGACCGATCTACCCGGACCGGTTCGGCGAGTAGCGTGCGATCGGCCGTCTTGTTCATTGAATATGGTTATTGTTCAGCAGCAGACAGACAAGATAATACTTCGATCGTTCACTCACTTGTACACATCCCTGCAAGCAAATGCAAAACCTTTGTCCAACCATTCTGCTATCCAAACTAGCCAAACCACATGAAAGGAAACGGCATGTGAACGACTGGTAACATGTGAACGGCTAGCGGTCCTGTGCCCACTTCATTAGGCGTAAAAATAAAAATAGTCAATTATAGTAAAATTTGACCTTTGTTACTGCCTGATAAAGTTGTTTTCTATTATTGGAAGATTGGTAAAAATCATCCCATTAGCTTTGGAGTCTATGCGATTCAAATAAACATAAAAATCTTCAAACTTTACCCCTCAATTTTACCCTTATAGGAAGGAATTTTGTCCATTTTACCTCCTTCACAGGTCATTTTAACTGTAATCAAGAACTAGAACTAAGAGGGACATATTGTGTAACAAAAAGATACAGTTTTATTATAAGCATAGATGATAGCACAAACGAAATCCCCTTAATCTCGTTACAAATGTTTCTATTGTGACTTCGGTCTCCAGGATTAAGCTGCATTAGGGTTCATTTTACATAACTACCTAACGATATTAGAAGAATATTCACTTTCGTAACAAGTTTGCAACATTACGTAATAAATGAGACGGTGTATTTGGGTGGTGGTGTTGGTGTAATCGTATTTTATAGTGATGTCTTCCTAAATTTTATGCAGTTTGAGCGGAATCTGGTGGTCCAACGGGTTTTGATAATTTTAACGTATATCTGTATACTGTATAATATGTACCTACTTAAATGGTGAGGTTGTTGATGGATCTCGATAACAGAATTAAACAAGGTTGATAAAAACGACGCGCTAAATGAAACCACATACTTAGTGTATAATTTCCGGGCTCCACAACAAAAATCAGATCAATCGTAGCAATCGTTTAGCCCCACAGGATTTTTTAAAAGTTTTTTCTAACTTTGTACACGCTGTATGTCAGGTATAGCGAGTACGGGCCGGCCGGGATCATTCACCCTTTCACCCCGTGCAAGGTTGCCGCTCGCTGTATGAGCCGGTACAAAGCATGATTACATTTTTTCGCTATTTTACTTGTTTGAAAAAAGTATTTCCGTATATTTTTTTTAATAGTTTCGGATTAATTGTAGGCACTTATAATATACTAGCTGGTGCGTGCGACTTCATTCGCGTAGCGCGTATCGTTTGCTTGCAGTGCAGTGTGCCGAAATTCCGATTATTCCCCGAAACGTGCCAAAAGATGTGCACCTTAAAATAAAGTCCATATCTATATTTCACAAAGTAGATAATATTATAATAAGTTTTCATTCTTCCATTGTTAGTGCTGTTGACTTTTTAACTCGGAAGTTAACAGGGAAGTATTACAAAGTTGCAGAGATAAGGTGGCCCAAGTTAGTTCTGCGGGTTTACGAATAAAAGTTGACCAACTTATAAAGCGTTGTAATGTTATTTTAAATAAAAACAAACTGCGACAAAAGCACAGCTTCGGCAGTAACTTTTTAATATATTTTATGCACAAAAGGTAGAGTGAGGAGATGATCCTAACAAAGCACTTCGTGATTTTAACTGGCTCTTCACGGAGTAATGATGGTGCTTAAAGTTAATAGAATCTACTACTTAGAAAAGGACTTTTGTTATATATCCTCCTAAGTCCAAGGTGACTTTGTAAAGAACAAAATGGCGGTCATAGTTAAGTCCAAATACTATCAATTAGTGAGAGTGATTATGATCGAAAGTCCTAAATACAGAACAAAATGAATATGGTATTAATGTTCTGAACAATAAAACCTATACCTACATAGAAAGTTCGGTTATAACGACATCTGTCACCTCATGTGTGATTTGTGATTGTGAGGCCTCAATAAAGGTTGTCATTTTGTTCTACAGGAAGGTAGTTCAGTTTTTCGGACAAATTATACTACAATATACCCAGTCTTAGGTGGTTAAAATCATGATGTAGTGTGTGCATGGCAGCAAGAATGGGCTGCCACGACTGTAGTGGTGCATCTCGCCCATATAATAAATACCTTTGCAACGTGACACATGACGACTGCCAAGCTGTTTGAGATTTTCTGGGCCATTAGAAAGCAGGACGGTTGACAACCTCTGCATAATTTATATCCTGATGTCTATGGACATCAGTAGTCATTAATTTGCCAGTTTGTCCTCACCATCATCATCGTCATCATCATCAGCCTCAGGACGTTCACTGCTGGACATAGGCGTCCCCCATAGAGCGTATGGCATCAAATGTAGCCGTTATGGAGCTGAGCCAACTGTAACAGGGAGGTGTGTGCCATAAGGTTAAAGTATACGGTGGGCTCAATGGGATGAAGAAAGAAATGGCATATCCTCTGACTATGTATCTTGTCATCAGATGATGTGATTCCTCGTTTATGTCATATTTTTTACTGACAAGTAGTGGCCAGTGCAGCATCGGAGACGAACATGTTCGGAGGTATCTCTCGCTAACATGTCATCGTTTTAAAAGTGATAGCTATGCTATTGCTTATTGTGCTACATTTGAGGAGCTGTAGGGTTTTTTTTTATAGTATAGGGGGGCAAACGAGCAGTCGGAGCCATTTTCATGACTACTGACGCCATAGACATCCTCATAGAGGCAACACAGATGCGCTTCCCCCTTTCTCCTCCCATCTCCATGCGCCACCGGCTACTTAAACACCGCACGAAATGCGACAGCACAGCTATCACTTAAAGCCGGTATCGAGTAAGCGAGAGGCACCTCGCCGGTCGTGCCGACCCAATCCGGCTCCATGCAAGACTGCAGTTTGGCACTACCTCTTACTAAGGTTGAAGGATGGCAACACATACGTCAGTAGTCGACGAAGGTATTGTATTACTTCTCCGCATCCTAAACTTTATAGTAAAACTCTCCTAAAAGTTAAAAATAGTTAAGTACTGAACCCTCAGCTGTTTGTAGAACAACTTGTTTAGCAAGTTCCACGTAATATCGCATATACTGCGGAGGATTAGATTGCTACAGAGAATCCAGATTATAGAGGGATTCTAAAACAATACTAAAAACAATAAATATCATGTAGAGATTATATTATTATAGGATCCTAGTGTTATTAATCTGACTAGTGGCCTGGTTTGCTGTGTGCAATATGTATGCTTAAATCTTTAAAATTACGCAACCGATTTTGATAGGGTTTTTTGTATTAGATAGAGTGATTCAAAAGGAAGGTTTATAAGATGACTGTACAATAACTCCATTTATGGTGTTCGAAATCCACGAGGGCGAAGCTGAGGGAGGAAGCTAGTCTTATATATAAAAACCTCGTCATCAGGTTTGTGTTTAAAACTTTACCGTGCTACTGATTTTTATGAAATCTTCTGTGTATATTCCGTAGGTTTCAAAATAGATCAAAAATATAGAAATATAGCTGCGATCCGTGCTTTTACCCGCGTAAATTTAAATCCCTTGGAAAATAGAAAATCATCCCATGGATAAAACCTATCTTGTGTTAAACCAAATTACTCTATATGTTTGTGCCAAATTTCATGAAAATCAGTTCAGCAGTTTTCGCGTGAAAGACTAAGAAACAAACGAACAAACTTTCGCTTTTATAATATAAGTAGGACTGTAGGAGTGTCACTTTTTTCCCCGAATATCCTCGAATTATCCGATAGTGACCAAACCCTTTTAATAATTAAAAAGGTCAATTGAATGAGGAAAATGTAGAACTGGTCGTTTCCGAACTTTAAAATTACACAGAGACTTTGACGTTGGAAGCTCGCCTGAAATCATTAAAATTAAATAAAACCGTTTTGATATCTTACTGAAGCATATTTAATTATTCAAGTATTACTGTATACCAGTTTTGAGCTTCAAGAATAGACGCTGCGTTGCTAGTTTTAGAACTTAAATGCAGCTTTTGTTCAATCCTTTATCAAATCTGAAAGCAAAATTAGTCCAATCGTTCGAGAGATTATACAATTCAAACTAACAAACATACATATAAAAAATATTTGCTTTTAAGAACCTGGTTATTTTGAAATCCCCGACAGCTACTGCAATTTTATTTATACAAAGACAGTTCAGGTCACACCCAGGAAATATGTTTTATATATTTTTAGACATTTTCCGATTTTCATGTGCGTGTCGAACTCAGTAAACGTGTCACGACTTGTCGAAATGTCCCACGATAATTCGACAACTCATGGTTACCAGAGACAAGGGGAACTTTATCTTTCTTTTCTATCTATATAGAATATATTGTTATATAATATTTATTGTTATAAATGTGTTACAGTCAAGAGCACTTACTGTTACATACTCACTTCAGAGTTCACACAGGCCTCCTGGGATATGAAGCGCATAACTTTTTAACAGTGAATGAAATATGATGTTATGATTCTTAGCAACCAACTTTACATGGAAAATTCTACATTTAAATTGTATTCAAAGGAGCCCGTTTCTCGTTTGGGACCCTCTTTCTTAATGTTTATTACGTTAATTTGCAACCGTATTATTACAAGAAAATTAATACCGACCCCTTTTAGTATCTCAAACATTAAATGTTTTAAGAATTTTCTTTTAATTAATATCGCTCACATTTTCTCGTTATAATATTAGATAGAAAGAGAGAAAGAAAATGGATATAGAAAATATTTACCTGCTTTCTTTTTATGTCTCTTTTTTTCATTTTTGTCGTATCAGACGTTGACTACAAAATAATTTTGATAAATTCTAAAGGATTGTGTTATAAAGGTTCTTCATAAGTTCCGACGTCTATAAGTACACATAATTATCATACAGGTGGGTAGACATTCTAAAAATAAATAAAAATAGAAAAATAATAATGTTATATTTCCCAAAAAATGCAATTTTTTATGGATATAAAATTTTAGGGATATAAATATTAAGGGATATAAGGACTTCCTGTATTCTGGATCACTAGTCCCTTTTTACCATGTTCGATATTTAACATATCTAAAAAATAAAAAGAGATATACATAATTGAAAGTTAAATCCAATAGTCGACATTTTACGCACAAAAAAACGAAAATAAATAAATTAAAAGAACTCAATGTGGTTTCATCATTACGTGGGTATCTGTTATTGAAAGTATATTCCTTAGAAACGAACATGATTCTTAAGTAAAAAAAACTTTTTCCATTTTTTTTTTCTACTTCTTTTTTGCCATGATTAATCTTCATACCTATACCAAATTACAGCTTTCTAGTACCTACTTATAGTATTTAAGTAAAACCGCGGACAGACAGACGGACTTGACGAAACTATAAGGGTTCCTCGTTTACTACGTAACCCTAAAATGGACAAGATACACAAGCGCAGTAAGCACGGAAAAGATTTTGGGTATCGGCCGCTAAGTGTCTAAAACTATATTTTTCATACAGAACGCACATCAATTCCTAAGGAGCAAAACCCAAAAAAAGGGTGAAGCATCATTTTCATCACAAGAATAGTGCTATTGATTCATTATAACCGCGTTGTTGAAACATACAGGTAGATCAGTAGATCGATAGAGGCTATCATGGTGATGGTGATTGTATACGACCAACACAGCTAATGGCTAAAGCATTAAGATCGTCTGTCACTGGTCGTTGGTCGAAAAAGACAAGACAACCAATGACTAAAGCGTTAAGATCGTCTGCAACTAGTCGTTGGTCGAAAAAGACAATATAGCCAATGGCTAAAGCATTAAGATCGTCTGTCACTAGTCGTTGGCGAAAAAGACAATACAGCCCCAATAATTACTAAAGGATTAAGATAGTCTGTCGCTAGTCGTTGGTCGTAAAAGACAAGACATCCAATGGCTAAAGCGTTAAGATCGTCTGCCACTAGTCGTTGGTCGAAAAAGACAATATAGCCAATGGCTAAAGCATTAAGATCGTCTGTCACTAGTCGTTGGTAGAAAAAGACAAGACAGCCAATGGCTAAAGCGTTAAGATCGTCTGTCACCAGTCGTTGGTCGCAAACGACAAGACAGCCAATGGCTCATTATTAAGATAGTCTGTCACTAGTAGTTGGTCGAAAATACAAGACAGCCAATAGCTAAAACGTTAAGATCGTCTGTCACTGGTCGTTGGGAGAAATAGATAAGACAGCCAATGGCTAAATCATTAAGGTCGAAAAAGACAAGGTCCTCCAGGAATTCTTTGATAATTAATTTGTACCACAAAAATGAAACATAATTCAAACGGAAAAACTCTTATTGTTAAAGTCGGTTGAACTACCAAAATCTGTGCAACTAATACTTATCTGAAAACCGCATCAACATTGGCTCACTTAAACGTGAGATAATCCTGGACAAACATACATTTTATATACATCAATACATTTGAAACAGAGAACTTTCTTTTCTTGAGGATCATCAATAAATAATATTAATGTAAAATAATACAAATTGAAAATACTTTAAGATATTGCGACTAATGCTTTTGAAGTATGCTCAAAGATTTATGTATTTGCCAGCGCTACTACCGACCCGTTAATAATTCACTACAATCTCCGATCAGCATGTTACTAAGATGTCGACACAAGGTGTTCCCCTCTATACTGAAGTATTTATTGGGGTGGATTATAATAAATACGTTACAGTATAAGCGAAAATCTATAATCTGTGTACTATTCGTGCCGGGGTCTTAGGCTAATAATTTCTGCTTTTCCATACTAACATTTGTTTGATTTATACCTATAAAGACTTTTTGGTTTCATATACCATAGCCGTTTGCGTTCTATGGTTATTTAACTAAAGTAAAAACTCTATGATTTCTAACAGAAATCATGGAGTTTTTACTTTTGCAGCTTCTTTATATATTAAAATGTTTGTCTATAGGTATGTCATCGATGAACTCAAAAACTATAGGCCCGATCATTATGAAAATTGGTAGTTACTTATATATGTATTTTTCCACGGAGAAAATTTGTATGATATGCTCATTGTTGCTACCCACCACTGGCGCTGCAGAGTAGCAACTTCTGCCCCGTACAACCGATTGTCATAAAAAATAATATGACCATGTATTTTTACACAGAGGAAATGAATATGACATGTTCATAGATATAACTTGCCACCAGGTGGCGCTGCAGAGTAGCAACTTCAGTCCCGTTGAACCGATTGTCATGAAAATCAATATGATGATGTATTTTGAATGGGTGAGAAATTGTTGGCGTAGCAACGCGCGCCGAGTATTACTAGTTATGAAATATAATGTAATGATGTTCATTAGAATTTTTAGTATAATCTATTTTGGAACTTGTATGAGTACATACCTAAGTTACTATAGAAGTATAATAAACTTTATAAACCAACCCCACCAAATCCGGGGCAGGTATTCAGTAATTTATGAAATAACGTAGATCTAAATTCTAAATGACATTGTTGAAATGTAAAATAGGAAAGTTAAGCTCCGCGGTGAAATTATCATAAACAAGATTGTTGAGCTTATAATGTTTAAAATTTCACAATCATTCCGGAGCACAAAATTGGACCTACAGCTTTATTATTTCAGCATTATCCTTTAAAATTTAGAGTCTCAACAACGTTTTAGTGGAGCACTTCGCTTTGTTGGCCCAGATATTATCAGCGCCTTGCATATTTATGTGAAATAAATTACTTTGCCTAGACCACAGCCATATTTACCTCTCATTTTAACTTCTTCATATTTACTCTGGCTTTGCTCAGATCTAAATAATAAATAGTAATTAATATTTTATTCGGAGAATTAAGTTGCTAACAAGTTTAAGAATAGTCAGCTTTTTCAATGCTAATTCTATGTTTTCAAATTCACAAGAGAAAAACCGTGGGGCGAGTAAGTATTACGTACAGCTTTTGATTACACAATATATTTATATCTTCCGTATCAACAAGTGATCCTCTATATTGATCTAATGAACCACTTGTAGACAAAACTGCACTCATAAATAATTCTTCAAGCACCCGTACTTGACTATTTTTACTTGTATAATCCGTTTGGATGTAATAAAGAAGATAGAATACTTTTATCATCCTACTAGTTTTGTTAGCAGGATATACCACTCGTTAGCTTCATCCAGCAGAGCATGTTGAATCGTTTCTGAGTACTTGGCCTGCATTTTTACTTGATAAAGAAATTTCCACGAAATATCAATCTTACCAGTCTGTAAGCAAAATAGAAATTAAGATATTTACTTACCAAAATGTTGTTAAATTAACTGTAACTGGTGTACTAACTAAAACCTCCCCCCCCCCCC
>LUGF01024071.1:230672-256183 GCA_001625245.1 Calycopis cecrops
CTCCAGCGCCGACGGCCGGTAATGAAATATTTGATGAAACCAGCCGCGGCTGTGTCAAGTGCTCCGATATTAACGGGATTACCTCTGCAAATATATTGAGAGCCGCCGAATTGCGCGCCCAAATATTGGGGTTCAAGTGCGGTTAGTCTGCGGATAATATTTGGGAGTAATCTCGTATTTCGATGTTTGTGGCTGAAATATCGGTTCGAAATTATTTTACTATTTTATTTTGTATTTGTACGATTGTAACGATTGAGTAGAGTATAAGCTCATGTTAGTCTGATATTTGTGTCAAAAGTTATTAATAATAGAACTCTATGTTTATTGAAAACAGAACGTTTTATTTATAAGAACTTATTAAAATATATAATAATAAAATAAAAAGCCTTTTATTTCGTTGCAGTTTTACAAAAGGAAAAGATACTTAATTATATTTTGTTAGTAATTTAAATTTTAGTACTTATTATTAATTGTTGGATAATATAGGAATTTTACATAGCTTTAACATAATTACATTTTTCTTACAAAATAATTATATTTTAATTAAACTTCTGCAAGAACCCCTCTGCCGGTGAAGGTCTCCTCCAAAGACTGCCAGTTCTCTCTGGATTGTGCTACATGAATTCAATTGGGGCCGGTTATTTTCTTAATATCATCGACCCAGCTAGCTAAAGGTCTACCCTTTCTCCTTTTACCTTGAGGGCCTGCCCATGTGGTCACCATTTTTGTCCATCTTTGATCTTTTATGCGAGCCACATGTCCGGCCCATTTCCATTTCAGGGATTGAGCGTGTGCCAGAGCGTCCCTCGCCTTTGTAATGCGTCTTATTTTGGTGTGTCTTATTTTTTGTAATTTTTTAATATTTAGCATACTGCGCTCTATTCCTCGTTGGCATGAGATTAGTTTGTCCTTTGTTTTTCTATTACATTTCCACGTTTGGCAGCCGTACGTTAGGCAAGAAATAATGCACGTGTTTAGTACTCTAGTCTTAATATTAGTTGGCATAGAACTTTTGAATATTTCCTTCTGGGCCCAATATTTGTTCCACGTCAACTGTATCCTGCGCTCAACTTCATTTTCGTTATTTCGCTGGTCGAAGCTAATTTGTTTGCCAAGGTATATGTAATTATCTGTATACTTGAGAGGCTCGTTGTCTACATATATCGGTGTCATTGCACTGTTAGTCATCAACATTGTTTTGGATAGATTGATTTCTAGGCCGACTCGTTTACTGGCAACATTGAGAGACTCAATCATAATATATTGAATGTCTGTTCCTGTTTCTGATAAGAGGATGAGGTCATCGGCAAATCTTAGGTGGTTTAGGTAGGTTTTGTTAATTTTAATTCCTCTTCCTGCCCACTCTAGCTGCTTCATAATCGACTCTAATGTTGCTATGAACAGTAGCGTTGATAGTGGGTCGCCTTGTCTTACCCCTCTTTTGATAGGAAACCAGGGTCCAGCTGATTCTAGTTTTATTCTACTTTCGCAGTTGTTATATATACTCTTAATAATACGAATATATTCATTTTCTACCCCTTGCGATGATAGGGTTTGCCATATGCTCTTGTGCGAGACGCAGTCAAATGCTTTCTGGTAGTCGATATATGCAATGTAGAGTGGTCTGTTTCTTTCTCGGTATTTTTCAATGAGTTGTTCAATGGTGTGTATGTGATCAATCGTTGAAAATTCTCTCCTGAAGCCTGCTTGCTCTACAGGTTGACTCTTTTTTAATGTGTGATTTATTCTCTTATACATTATTGAGGAGAAGAGTTTGTAGATGGTCGATAGGATGCTTATTGGTCTGTAGTTTGCTATGTTATTCGGGTCGCCTTTTTTGTAAATGAGAATAATATCAGATTCGGACCATCGGATGGGTGTATCTCCCTTTTAGACAATGAGGTTGAATAATGAAGTCAAATGGGGTATAAGAGTAGTTGCACCAGCTTTTAGAATTTCGTTTGAAATGCCGTCTGAACCCGGACTCTTATCTGATTTTAGAGTTTTTATTGCTCTTGTTACTTCACCCATTTCAATCTGAGGTATCTGAATATGGTAATCTTTGTGGGTTCTATGTTGATGCTGAATATCCATGTTGTCTTCTCTAGAGTCGTATAAGTCCTTATAGAAGTTTGTTGCAACGGTGATAACATCTTTACGATTGTTAAGTTGTTATATAAAGTGTAAAAACCTCTTAAGCTTAGAGTATACACTCAAAGTTCTTAAGCAATTATATAAAGTATCAAGAATCAATGGCCTTAGCCTCTGACGTCAAACGTAGCTGGAATAATCACGGGTAAGTCAACTGTCACAACAAGGCCGATCTCCGCGCTAATCTGGACCCGGTACGAATTGTGGATCTGCGTAAATACTTGAATACATCCATGAGCATGGTACTGGAGAATAATCTAGAATTATACAAACTTTACTTTTTTAAAATACAGATACCTAATAGATCAATTTCTAACATCATGCAAAATTATTCCCAATTCCTATTTTATATGTAACATTTTTAAAGGCGATGTAGTAAAAATTTAAGTGTAACCATGTTCATAGACTTTATAGAGCTAAAAGGGGCACGCTATATTGCAGCTAAATTGGGCCGGCGCGACCCAAGAGGTACCTCCTTTCACTTACTCAATACCAGCGTAAATTGACAAATAGACTCTCTCGCCTCTGGGTGTCGATGGTTATTAAAGCCCCGACACTTTTGACCTATACTATAAAAACGGGATAAAATAAATGTTCCCCCTAAGAAGGATGCCTATGTACATTTAATTAATAATTAAAAGGGCTTTTGAATTTTGTAAGATTTTTAATTAAAGATAAAGCCCTTACAAAGTATAATTACACAAAGGAGCAAAAATCAAAGAACAACTGAATTGTGCGGTCCTTTAGCAGGAAAGGATCTGTAAGTACGCTTGTATTACAACCGTTTGTTGTATAATTACATATACCTAAGGTTTAAATCATTTCGCCCTGTTGACCTCAATAAATCAGAATTTGGACGGGATTTAACGAGCTAGTATAAGTACAACTAAATTAGTCTTTCGCGTTCAGCATAACCATAACTTTACCAATTATTTAGAGGTGATTTGAGGGCAGTGCTATTGATACATTGTAACGAGTAGACCCGAACAGGGACTCCCACAACCTATCTGGGAGCACTGCGGTGCCCCCGACAAGTCGAGCGTGAAGCAAACACTGCCATATCATCCTTTACTGGAACCATTTCGCCGCATTTTCAGGCCCCAATTTGAGAAGAAGACGAAAATTTCTGCCTTCTGGTCTTATCCAGAGGGGATAAGACAAGAAGGCAGAAATTTTAGTCATCTAGTAAATTGTAATCACATACTTAAAATCCAAAATTTCAAGTCTGTAGGTCAATAAGCGAAAGCAAAATTTCGAATTTATGACTCTAATTCATGATCATCATACTGATGGCACTTGTAGCATGTAATAGTCTTCATAATTAATTAAACGCAGTAAGGAACCTTAGACTTGGCACGACTTTGTCTAGACAAGAACAAGCAGCTCCATCGAGAGGTGTCTAGTTTTTTTTACAGAATGTTTTTGATGGGATATAGGTTGACAAAATCATGTAGAAAGCAAAAATTATGTATGGTGCGAACTGCGAACTAAATAATTTGGTATTTGAATTATATATTTATAAATTAGTTATTTTTTTATTTATTTCCTTATTTGTGCTACTAATTGTTATCTTGCTAAATATAATAATTCTAGGTCAACAAGAAGTACCCTGTACGTTTTAGATAACATGCGTTTTCAATAAAAATATATGCGCAAGCGGCGGTATCTTTTGATTTCGTCGACATAAATTTTTGCTCCTACCACGGTTTTTCGAGAAAAGGTATTTAATTAAATTACAGACGGGCAGACAGACTGACAGGCGGAGAAAGTGATCCTATAACTTTTTTATCCGTTGTACGAAAAAAATATCATAAAATATGTGTGTTTATTGTATATCATAATTTAAAGCGACTACCGTACAAACGAAATCTCGAGCAATGTTTGTTACCGAGTCACGAAAAAAATATTTGTTATTTTTGCGTGACTGAGTCAAATGATTCCATTGAAATGAATCGGAGAGATAAAAAACTTTTACAGAATTGTACCTAGAAATAACATTTTATAAAAGTTTTTGTCCAAAAAATATAAGGAATATGTAAATTACAAATTCCTAGCGTAAACTTAACGTGCCACTCAGTGTTTGTGACTAGCTGAGCCCCACAGTTTCCCTCGCGTAATCCTTGCCAAAGGATTATCAAAATTTTCCCTCAAATCCATTTAGTCATGTTTGCGTTAAAGAATAACAAATGCAATTACAAACATTGGCATTCATAATATTCATACAAAAGTAGAAATAGACGTGTGATGGACGATGGAATTATATGCTTGAAGTAATAGTAGATCGGTCTTCTTGACATTCATTGGAAGGTGTACCTATGTCCAGTAAGACCGATAAGGACTTTGGAATGCTGAAGGCTATCTGGCAAATAAGTCAAGCTTATTTCTTTGGCAATAAATGTGATCCCTACTTTACGTATAACTATTACAATGTGTAAATGTAAAAACGTGGGCCCAAAAATTATAAATAAATACTCCTATGCCAAAGTAATGTTGACCTAAACTTAGTATTTTACTTCGCTGCCTCATTTCATATCAGACTGTTAAGATTAGTTTACCGTATTTTTAGGTCAGGGTTGAGTAGTAGATTAAATTTACTAATAAATATTACCTTAAATATATACATATTTTTAAGCATTAAAATCTCTTTTCATGTAATAGGTAATATTAATAATAATAGTGGTACTGGAAACTACTGAATATTTCAGAATATTATGAGGACTAATAAAAGTTTTTTTTTTTTTCATCAAGAGGCAAAATACATTCCATGACTGCCTTATATCCGCACAAACACAAACATTCCCACAAGCCGCATGAAAAAGCATAGCATAGCCGTCAACTAACGCGCGAGTTAAGCAAGAGACATCTCATTGTACGACCAATTCGGCTACTACTCAACACCCCGTACTAATTAACAGACTCATACTTGATACGTAGTCTAGAGAGAGACGAACTTCTTAGCATTCCATGGATTCACCGTGCGGGCGCCGGGTCCATCGTGTGGCAGAGGAAGTAACCCCGAGTAGCCCCGGGACTTGTGATTCCGGGTGTAGGTTTAAGAGGCCTCTTTGTGATGATCATCAACACTCACCTTTACTACTCAGGCTTACTCCCCCTACCTAGCCATATTTCATAGGAGCCTGCTAATGCAGCTTTAGATACTCGTTCTAAAGTAGAACTTACTGCAGTTCTCGACAGGCCAAGGTCTTTTAGTAGGTTGTAGAGAGATTTTGCTGGTATACCTCTCGCTCCTACTTCTACCGCGTATAAATTAACCGTATAGTCATTTTTGGTTAGTACATTTATTAAATCGTAGTATTTATTTGATTTTATTGCGTGGTCTTTAGGTATGTTTGTTTCCCACGGTACCGTTAATTCTATAAGTTATTCTGTCCAATGCCAACTAGATGACGTATTCATTCCGTTCGATCAATCAAACTGGCCTTGACATACGTTGATGAATATCCACCGGGATTGAATCCATTCAATTTTCAATTTCATTATTTCGTCTGTAAATGTGGGTTTTATATAACGGGGAAAATGATCGGTCTGAACTTTTCGATAACTGACGATGCCAATTAAAATTAGCACGATTTTGCTGATGTGCTGTAGGCGTCTCGGAATAGATGTGACTATCACGAGGTCAGTCGTCTTATCGTTTATTGCAAGTACCCTATCTATAGTAAATGTGATGATGATGAACATTTCGTAGCTTTTTAGAAAATTTGATATCAGCTGTGGTCAGCAGTTTCATCCGAGTAAAACCACACAATATTTGGATTTTTAAAATATTTTTGTTATTTCATGTTATAATATATCTGTGTCATCTCCAAACCAACCCAAACCAATATAATTATGTGAAATAATAACAAATACACTAACTTTCGCATTTACTATATTGGTAGAATAATCTGGTGGAAGAATAGCATAAAAAATAAAGCAACAGTTCGTCTGAAGTTTCTAGAATATAAATTTCAGAAACGATGATCGTAACTCTAATGCAATCCCAGGACAGCGAAGTTTGCTATCAAAACTTACACCTTACTACTTCGTAACGAATGAAATAGCGAATATGAAATACGTGCCAATACTTCATTTTTTTCAAAATATTATACATTTGGTACCTCAGAAATACGTAACATTTGTTTGATTAAAATAAGATTTATTATAACTTTAATACCACTACTATAAATGTGAAAATTATTATGTATGTTTTTTATTTGCGCTAAAATTACTGAACGAGTTTGGCCTTAATTTGATAGACATGTCAATTATAATCTGAATATACATAGAATAGAATACAAAGAAAATTAATGTGTTGAGCCCCGGGGTATCTACATCATTATATTATAAAACTTGTAAATAAATTGTATCTTACAGAAAAATAATAGTTTTCCGTTTCTGATAATAGAATGTAGTAAAAAGTAATATAAATTTTAATCTTGCCTATAAAATACTTTTAAAGACATCTTAGGAGCAAATACCGAGCGAGACGGTCCGAACAAATTCTAAGCAGTTGGTGGATATTTACTACGTTTGGATTACAACGGCTTATGCATTTAGTAAGAGATAGTTCCAAGCAGAATTAAAAAAAATTGTTCAGGCACGACCGGGGAAGTGCATTTGGCTTAGATGATGTAGCTATACAGCCGCGACTAGTGCTGTTGACGTGTTTCCGGTGGGCCATTGGTAAGGATTAGGAAAGAAAAGGCCTCACATCTATCTGCCAAACTATTGAGCGGGTGCGTATTGACCTCGTTAGATGTGCTCGTCAAAGAAAGAGAGAAAGAAATTTTTATTTGCTCGAATATGGGTAAGCTCAAAATAGGTGTTTTACATATTTTGAGTTTCCAACATATTCTACTATATTAGCATGCAAATATTTATTACACTTTTATATACTTCTAATTTTACATTAATTTTTATTGTTACATTCATTTTTATTCTTCATGTTACGTTTTGATTGATTATTATTAAATATTAGACTTTATTATTAATACTATTAAAATTATCATGTTATACAAAATTTGTCATGATTATATCTGAATAATTCATAAATAATAGAAACAAGGAAATGAGATGTCAGAATAGAACCAATATAATAATTATTTAGCACCTATTAATATCTAATTATCTTCTATATTTAACATAATTATAATAATTAAACAAAAATAAACCTGTAGTCAAAAAGTAGTTAATTAATTTCCCTATTAATTCTAAATATTATAATTTTGTACCATAAATTCATTTAAGTTATAAAAACAATTTTCTTTAAGCCTTGATGTAAAACCTTTTTAAATTTATTAAACGGTAGATCTTTAAATTTATCAGGCAAATGGTTATAAATGTCAATAGCCTGTATGTAGGCATTCTTTTTATAAATATTTAAATGACACCAAGGACGGTAAAGTTGGATAAAGAAAAAGTGCAAAGATAAAGTGAGTGGCATTTGGTAGAGACGCGAAATTCTAAAAGACTAAGTTTGCATGCGTCATAACTTTGTTTGTAATTTTTTTTATATCATACGAGGACAACTGAGCAAATTGGAACCAGTCGGTAATTATCAACTTCCAAACATCCGTGTCATATACATATTGCATGACACGGATGTTAATCGGAGTTAATGCACATCTGTTCAAATAGCAAGACAAGCATTATTATATGTAGGTACTTACTTATATTAGCGGAATAAACACCTGAATACGTGTCCAGAGCTTTTTGCTAACTTGTTAATGAGTTACACGCTGTCGCGTGAGCTCCATGTGTCGACAAAGTTTTATAAGAAACGGTTGAGTGGGACTTAGCAGCCTTAAAGGCTGTCACTAAACTTGGCTTGATGATATCAACAGACTAAACCAAATATTGTGCCAAGCTGAAATTAATGGTAACGAGACTTGTCTTGCCACACATTACTTCTGACTTAACAATAGATACAACAAATATAGACTAGTGATCCCGCGAAGATCGAAATTCGATCTAAGTGAAACTTTTTTGTGATTAAAAACTAAATATCATATGACATGTTATGTCATCGCAATCAAGGTACACACTTTATTTATAATTTTCCACACTTGCAAGAGACACATAGAAACTTCTTTAATAATTACGTACCTATTACTTATATATCAATGTGTCAAATGCATAGTAGTGTGTGTAAAGTTTTATTTATTAAATTAAAGTAAGTAAACATTATTATTAATCAAAAATATTAGCCTCCTGCACTTCTCATAAACGTAAACTATAAGTGTGCTAAATTTCATACTCCTCCGTCCGCGCAATTATCGTAAAAATGTTCCTAAAGTTTTTGCTTCACGTATTAATATATAGATAAAGCTATGCTTCCACAACTACTTCTACTTCTTCATTAAATAATAAAGCTTGTGTAATACCTACCGAGTTTAATAACCACGTGGTTCAGGCTTTCAAGCCATTGAATGTCGACCCATCACTATAATGAAATTAATTAATAATTACAGGGACACTGTAGACCGTATTTAATTATAGTGCACTTAATACCCGCATTAAGTTTCCAACACGTACGTTTTCATACAGGCTTAATATAATATACTCTCATAATAAAATTATCAAAAACATCAAACAAGTTTTAATAATTTTCATATTTAAGTTTTTAACTTTCATGAAGCTGGTACTCAGATATAAACTTTTACCACCATTTCACTAGCACAGAGTGAAATTCACATCACAATCACAAATACATATACAAGTTTTATTAAGAGTTGCATAGCAGCATAATTGGGCTGGCTCGACCGAGTAATTACCTCTCACTCACTTATTCTGCCGTAACGTGACTGTGTGCGATAAATGATACTGAGTCACAATATTATACTCATCATTATCATCATGTTGTCCACCTATATATATGTATCAAGATGTTTTTCTCGAAAAGAAGTGAAAGGATCCAACTAAAATGTATGTCAAATACGAAGGTCTATTACCTCTTGATGCACTGAAAACCATACTTCTAAGTCAATTCAATAAAAGTTACGCGTTTTGCGTTTCATGCGGTGTGAAAGTAGCCGGTGGCCCATGGAGATGGAATGAGAAAGGAGGGCTGGGCATCTGTATTCTCTAGTCTACGCATAGGTAGTCATGAAAATAGCTCCGAATACTCGTTTACCCCCATATAAAATAATATCGTAAATTTTGAAAAAAATGAAACGATTCATAAAATGTTCATCTGCCATAAATACATTGCGGTTTTCTAGAAGAAATCGATATTAAAACGATTAGACCAGGTACATTCGACAATAACTGTTTGAAAAGAATTCAAAATCCACTCAGCTAAATGGATCGGCCTTATTGTAAGTCACGGATTAATCGCGGACAAAGGGATAGTAGTCTGTACAAATTGTAGCCAAAAGCTATTTAGTTCGAAAGAATACAAAGAAATATTTCGAACACATTTTTATCACAATGCTCACACAATATAGCCCGGGAAGAAAGGTTCTCGAGTGGCAGCACCGCCCTGGAAGACGCATGTTAAATGGCCCAATACCCGGAGAAATGACAATACCAACAACAAGAACAATACATCCTCACGCAAGTTCCCGATGGAATGACGACTTGACTAAGGTCTCGAGGAGTGAAAGTTGAATGAAGAGTTCTCGTTTTTAACCTGTGAGTGCGCTCGTTGAGGGAGATCTTTGTCCAGTAGTGTATATTCTCCGACCAATGATAATATAGGTAGTGCGATTGCTGAGTTGCAGCCGGAGATAAAAAAATCGATTCAACTTTGATTTAATCACAAGTTCTCCATTCTCAATGATTTTTATCATAATTGGAAAACTTGAAAGTAAAAGGGAAAAAATTAAAATAAAAAGTTCAGAAGTTGAGTCTGAAAGTTCACAAGTCGATTCATTACTTAGGATTTAATGTTATATTAGTAAGAGATAGTGTCATGCTGTATGCAACCTTATTGTAAAGGTGCATATGCACTCAGGATTGTACCCGGACCACTCGACATATTTCGATAATCATCCATCATTAATGTTTCTTATCAAAAGACCCGTTGCATCTCAACATTCTCTAAGCCCAAAGAAATTAGGCTAACATTACAAAATATGATCTCTGTATGAAAATGACCAATGGAGAAAGTAAACAAGACTAAGTCAACTCTGGTTGGTTTGCCTCGGTTTGCTTGTGAGCCTTAACAATTCTATGATTCACCTCCATTATAAATTTACAATGGAAAGTCCACTGTTAATTATTTCAAAACACAAATTAATTCCTTCTCTTGATTCAGTATTTACGGAACGAATCCGGAAATTGTTTTGTTTTCAGAATTACTTTGATGATTTAAACAAGCACTCCTATACCTTTACTGGAAGTATTGGTATTTGAAGTTTTTTTATTAATTAATTAAGAAAATAAATTGTAAAAAAGTATCACTACCACGTGTATCTATTATTATTTCGATTGGAAGATGGAAGGTAACTGGACTGGACTGGGCCAGTATTCGCTACTCCCCCTCGACGGATCCACCTTGTCGTGGTGAGTAGCTTAGTAACCGTGACTGAACCACCACGGTCAAGCAAAGGGAGCCCAGGAGGGGAAGCTCCGAGTGGGCTTGCCCAGGAGTCCACTCTGAATGAGGTGGTGGAGGGGTCGCGGAAGGAGAGGTGCTTCGGTAAGTCGTTGCCGTGCACCCTGTTTCCCGCGACCGTTTAATGGTTGTTTCATCGCCCAGTGGATGGGACCAGCCAATGTCGGAGATCTTTCACTTGTCCCTCTGAATCACCAGATGGCGATTAGGACGACTGGCGTGGTGTGCTTCGTTAAAGCATTGGGACTAGGGGTCAGAATGGGATCCTGATCCCATTGCACAGTTCTGACGTGGAGTTGAGACTGTTCAAAAGCGGCCGGACAGTCCCCAAGGAGGAAGAGTCTTGCTTTTTCACCGAGGCCAGCCTGTCACTCGAGGGATCCTGTTGCTTGTAGATCCAGGACCCTCCAATTATAGCAGCTGCAGGCGGCCGCAGGAGTTTAGTCGGTAGGGGCAACCCAGTTGCCGAGCTCAACACTGCACCCGGTTGAGCCACCCTGGCTCCTGGGTAGCGAGCGCGCGTGAAGGCATTCTCCTGCGTTACCAAAAAAAAAAGTATTCCCTACTATACTATAACGCAACTATTGCCCTGTGCACTTTGTGTGTCTATTGATACTTACACAGACTTTATAAAGCTTGGATATAGGCAATAAATTACTTATGTTTATTTTTAATATTTAATACAAATCATATTTTTTTGCTTTAGGTTAAATAATGGATTCTACTAAGTTCATGATAGCGAGTTTACTCATCTTTAATAGCAAAAAGATACACAACGAAATATTTTTTTTTACCTGTAAGATTAAGTAGTAGATAAAATATTTGATTTTGTAATTAAAAATATTGTTATAATTATTTTTATACTTTAAAATGTATATATGACTTGGGCGTCCAAAGCTTGATATATTAAAGGCATATTTAAAAGCTTAAATCTTGATCTATTCGGATTTCGTGGAATGAGAGAGGCGTAGCCGATAGTCCTGTAATGACGTTAAGATGAAGCGAGGATCATCAGGTGACAGAAAAGCAATTTTCTCCCTTCGGCTAGCGAAGATTTCCGACATAACAAACTTCCTTCGCTAGATTTAAACAGGGTTTTTATTCCGACATCACTCCGTAGATAGGAGATAATTAAGTATTTTACATTTAGGAGAAACTAGAAGAACTTGGCCATAGCGTAAATTTGAAAAACTTTCTAAGATTATTCATGAGTATTATCTTTAATAATGCTGAGAGTATTATCCAGGTATATCAATAGTAATAGCTAAGGCTAGGGCTGAACCGACGGTAGTTGTAATTGTTAACGTTCAAAAAGTAATTTCTGGAATTATATTTTGAATAAAAACTTTTTCGTTTCATAGTTACTGCAAACAGCAGAATATATCCTTGAAGTTCATTTCACTATACGTTAATACAAGAGACGGTCAATTGATAAGTTATTTTGAAAAAGTTGTGTAATTGCCTAAAAATAATAGTAAATTAATACTAATTGTCATAATTTATATAAAAAAAAAGCTTTTAATTAAAACTCAGCTACGAAAATGGACAACCGCAATACGTAATCTAGATCTAAAACTAGTCTAAAACTATGTTCATATCATACAAAGAATATAGGGCAATCGAAGAATTTGTATAACAAAATGACCTGGACACACAAATATTCATATTGATCATAAATATCTGCGCGTCGACTCGGTCAGTGGCGACCTCTCATCGGAATTGTGGTCCGACATATAACCTTTATACCCTCCCAGTTTATGTCTAATAAAATCCATAAGCAATTCGTTATACGCCCCAAGAATTATATTATGACCGTCTTTGGAAGGAAGTAAATTTTTAGACTTATGTTATATTGCTATGCCTCACGGATTCACACGCGTGTTACCTGTTCTGTTATCGATTCCAAATATCCTCAGTAAATTTTCAGTCAATCAAAAAACATTTTGCCTTATTACAAGTACAGAAGAGGATAGATGGTTCATTTTTAGACTAGTAAATAAATAAATAAACAAATATTTGTGGAGTTTACACACCACGTTAGCCTAGCCCCGTGCCAAGTACCGTAAGGATTTGTGTTACGGGTACTAGACAACGGAATATATTTATTATGTTTTATAAATTTAAGAAATTTTAAATATTTAAGCTTCTTATTATAGAAATACATATAATATATAGATAAACATCCATGACCAAGGCGGGATTCGAGCCCGCGGCCCCTGGCGCAACATGCTCCACTTATCCGACCACTGCACCACTGCGCCAGCCTAGTCGTCAACTAGTATATTATAATATTGTTCTATTACATTTATATTTCTATTATATCAGCGTCTCTTAAATACAATGAAGGAACTATGCAGGGACATTGGAGGCCTTTTTATGCCTAAATACAAAAAGTGAAATTCATACGAATTGGGCCGGCGCGGCGCGACCTGGGATTTACCTCCAACTTACATAATACAACCATATAGTGAAAACTATACTGAAGTAGCCGGTGGTCCATTGTAGGGGAGGAGGAAAGGCGACGCATCTGCGTAACAATCACGCTAATGTCATTACGCATCGGTAGTCGTCAAAAGGCTCAAAACAAGTTGTTTGCCACCTTATACTATAACTAAATATAACTGTGTACTTGATTGTGTCAGACCTAATTTCAAACGGTTAAATGGTAGAGCGATAATTATTTTGAAACATTAGTCCGCTCTCAATATTGGCGTGGACTCAGTTTATAACGGGTATACGAGCAGTTTGTGACCGTTTCAGATACTTACAGAACTTATTTTGCCTAGACGTTTATCATCTACCAAACCTTCAAGACACGAATATCTTTGACCGTTGGTGGTCATTTTTTAACTACGTATGAGCGAAGATCATTCTTCTAATTATCCCTACGTCTTAATTATTTGAAATTTTTTGCAACATATACTGGATCCTTTGCCTAATTTCAGATTATCATTTTCGGAAACATGTAAAGTTGATCCTTTACATGATACGAAAAACGCGAGTTTCAAGAGATATAAATATGCATGTTTGTTCCGAGTGTGTCCTCAAACCTTTTATCCAGATGCAGTGGAAAATTCCACGTTTAATGGAAAGACAAACAATGGTTCATACCAGACTTATGTGTCCATTTGTGCATCGTTCGTCCCTTTCCATGAATTTTTGAACAGGCGGTGCTCGGTTGCTGACAAACAAAATAAGGCTATGGTAGGTGTGTCTCCGGCCGTGGATAAAAATAAAAAGTTTATGAATGTCTGAGGAGATGAATCGCTTAACAAAATAATAGTGAAGTGGAAGGTTGAGAGACGAAGGGATCGTGATGAATAGCAATATGCTCTTTTTGGCTATCCCATGACATAATGTGATAGGCAAAATAACATATTTCCTAACTGGCGTGAAAATGTTAATTATTGTTATTTTAATGTATTTTTCGTGCAATCATAGATACTCTAGATAGACCGTAAGTAATAGACAGTAATTACAAGTGGCTCACTATCGTACAGTTAGCCACCTCTGATATATAGGTAATAAAAATCACGTAGGTACCTTATTTCGTAGCTGTGATACAATGTAACACAGCGGATGCTGAATAAGTATTTCCTCATTTTCGATAGCTCATTAGCACAGTAGTAAGTGGGCCGCCAAGGGTCCTTTCAGTGCCGTATAATATTCACAATAGTGCCTAGAACCGGACTCGCTTGTTAAATTAAGACCTAAACGACATACTTCGAATGGTCGAAATTGCAATGAAATATTTCTCAAAATACAATCTTGCTTCGAAATTCTTAAGAATTTCCAAATGAAATCTTTGTGTTCGGTTATGACCTATTTTCTATAAATACTAGACAGTGCCTTAACCTCAACTTTAGCTATCCGTACCAAAATAGTGCTAATGGAACTTTGTTACGAAGGCATAAATAATAATCGACCCGATAGCCGTTGTCTTGTCATTGTTGGAAATATGTTGTCATGGTAACGTGTAATGTTATGTGGCCGAATTGTCAATGCGTTTTTTGCCCTATAACAGTGTACTTTTTTAATTTTCATTATATTTGTAAATTATAGCCTAAATATTACCGAGTACTAATAACTATATAACAAAAAACTTTCATCAAAATCCGCCCAGTAGTTTTTGCGTGAAAGCCGCATAAGACATGACAGAATGACGTATTTTACAGTTTCATTATATGTATAGATATGATAGTCTAGTGTTCACTGCTAGATAGCATTTTCGTTTGCACTTAAAATTTGATATAACTATTAAATTTAGGTAAAACTGAAGTCTGAACTGATCATTATCGGTAGCCTATTTCCGTCCATGTATTAAACGCCAAAGCTAATTCACATAATGATAGAGGTGCCTCCGCGGGCGTAAGGCTCGCTACATTAATCACGTAAGACTTGAAAAGGGAGGGAGGGTTTTCGCAAAAAATAACGAAATGCCACGTGAATTTTTTGCCTTGAGCGCGGGATGCAGTGCAACCTTAATGTCTGTTTCGACATTTTTATCACGCGCTTAATTATCTAGAAAGTAAACTATACCGGTGTTTTTTTAGTATTGAAACGAGCAATTGAATTACCTCACAGCTGCCATACTCATAGACGAGAAAATTTAGAGAACATGCACTTAAATGTATTGACCCACATTAGCAGGCTCTGTCGCTGGGCAATCAGCAGTTTGTAAAATATTAATAATAATTAATTTAAAAATAAAGACCAGCTTTTATTTTCCCATCTTCAGATCTAAGGTCGAAACCGATGTTGGAACATTGAGACACAAATTGAGATTAAAGAAATTAAAAAAGAAATATTTTAATTTAGTTTGAAACCAAGTATACATTTAACTTATGTTTAGTTCATTATAGACTATTAGGTATATTAGGATTTAAAAAAAAAGCAAATTATGCTTATTATTTAAGTATATGCGAATTGAATCAAGCAATTTTTAATCTGACTTGTTGACACACACGGCAGATATTTAACTCTATATATACTTGTAGCATATATATCTAAATACAATCATCGTAAATACACAGACATAAATATATAAGCAAGATAAGAAACTCCAGAATATCAAGGAAATTTAACGCCAGCCATGTCCCACTGATTTAATGAAAAACTCATAAATAAATATTAATATCCGTTTTCGTAGCAGGCGACTAAGATACGAACTGCGCCGAGCGAAAACTAAATATCCACATAAAGTTTTCCTATTTCGTATTTCGGTACAACTATCATCGTCGTAGCAAAAAAACTACCAAACTACAATTTACTTTGATGCTTTATACACAACACACAGTAAACAGCTTCTTTAATTTCAAAATCCATAAAACATGAACTCAATTATACAGTTAATTAAGGATCTAAACTTTGATTTAATTTTCACTGACAAAATATCTGGTTATGTTAATGTCTATGGCCGTTGGTACTCACCAAAATACTGCGACTTCCCATTTATTCACAAACTCATTTGTTGCAAAAAAACAACTGTCACGCCATTTATAACATTTTATTCATACTTTATTATAATAAAAAGGTATTGTTAATTGCCACCGGGAGGATAATTAGTCACAAAGTAAGTCCACGTTAAACCCATGTACTTTTATTTTTATGGCGGCTCATATTACTTCACCGTTATCCACACTGCGTTCAAATAAATAAATGGTCACTTTACTTTTGCAACCAATAAAATCTATCTATCAAGGTATAAGAGAATTTAAAAAGTCTTACGGTTGGCCAACGAAACGAACATTCAGAACAAATAACTTTATAAATATCCAATCGCTCAATAATATTTTTCTTGAGGCCACATAAGCATTCGTGATTATTTTGTGGACCCCAATAATCATTCTGAATTTCCAGCCAGATATCAACACTAGCCATCTATCAGAAAGAGGTACTATCTCAATTGCTGACTATATCCAACTATATCTAACTAGTGTAATATATTAAATTTTCACTTCAAATTCGGAAGTTTGATCGGACTACGTTCTGATCTTTTTTGTCATCTACCAAAAACCACATATATTAACGTACCTACTCGAAAAACATTACCTTCTATGCATGTGGGCAAAAAGGGGCTTGTTATATAATATCTCGGCCACAAAGCTGCTAAAATGAACTACAATATTGCCACTTAAAGCTTTACGTTTTTAATTTCAAACTCTTTGTCCCGGCGTTTCTAGTTAATCTTCGCCATACATCTCCCGGAAACGAATCGATACGCTTCGCAGATTTCATTATTAAGAGTGTGTTCGCACATACATATAAAAGAGACATACGTACGTTCTTTAGATTATTCTTTATCATCATCATCTGTAACGTACGTAAGTCAGATATCGTGTAACTGAGAAGTTCTACCTGGTAGACCAATTTGCCGAAATTCGGCCTACATCTTACAAAGAGTAAAAAATTCCCTTAAATGTATCCTTTTCATTGTACCATAGTACTCATACTTTTTCTACATGCGGTGACATGCACGGAATTTCATACGTCGCTTTTAAACTAAATTCTGTGGAACATATTTAAATACCACACATTTCATACTGAAAATGCCAACGTAATTCGTAGAGGAATACTAGCTATTGTCCGTGACATCACGCGTCGACAAAACATTCATGAGGTAGTAAGTGCGTATTCATTGTCATTAGTCTATCAGAGGTGCACTGCTGCATTGTATCATAATCTGGGATGATCCGACAGACCAGGAGATATATCTCGTTCATATTTTATCACCGGAAAAAGATATCGTATCATCGTGTATAATGTGTGTAGATACTTTTCAATAAAATAGTTAATTTGAATGACGTTCGTCTTCTCCTCCGTACATAACACTTAATCTGAAAGGTTTGCCACTTGATCTATTTTTATATCTATTCCAAGCTATGTCGAGGCTCGTGGCTTAAGATCTTCTGAACAAACCTTCCAACGCTTCCTGGGTCTATTTTGCATTGATATACATTTTGATCTACGTATTGATGGTTTTCTTTACTTTTTTCTGCTGTGAGATCCAGCAATTGATGGCCTTTTTACACTAGTATAGTTCATTTACATTAAGTTTATCTCAGTCTTTGAATTTCTATTACCTGAATATCATATTAAGAACCAATTTAGAGAAGGCCAAATAAAGATTTACATTTTTATTTGACACAGTTGCGCGGTGACAGTAAGTAATTAAGCAATTACTGGAGCGATCTGGAGCAATATTACGCAATATGGTGCAGCAAACCTCATTCAATTACAAACGGGGAGTGTGTGTGTTGCGCAAACCCCTCGACGTTAAAGATTCTCGCTTTGTGTGTTTTATAGAACCCACCAGCGCCTCACTGTTCACCACTGATCGCTCTTATTGGTCTCAGTGTGACGATATAGTCTTTATTGATTAGTGGGCCGTTTAGCAGTGAAAGGTTGTTTAAAATTATTTATATTATATATTAAATTTTTATGACTGTAGTTTATTATAACAGAGACTTGAACCAACCAATCAAACAAGCTTTAAAATATTAATAAAGATAGACAATATTATCTTATAGTAAGGTATAGATTTTCGTTCAGATTAGTTTATTACATAGTGAAAAACTTTAAATAAACTTCCCCTACGTTTTCACAAGTGAAATAAAAAATTGTTTAAATTTTAAAAATACTCTTTGTTGAATAATGTAGCGTTCTGTTAATTAAACACAAATGCATATTCTACCAAAATATATACAAAACTAGGTACAATTCGCGGTTTCACCCGCGTAAATTTCGATCCCGTGGAAAATAGAAAATCATCCTATGGCATGCCATAGAAACATTTTATACAAACTATCCTATATGTTAATTCAAGTTACTCTCTATATAAGTGCCAAATTTCATGAAACTCGGTTTAGCAGTTTTTCCGTAAAGGAGTAAAAAACAAACTAACATACAAACTTTCGCATTTATAATATTAGTAGCATGTTATCCAAGTCGTAAGATATTCTGTAGCTCATGAAATAAATACAAAACAATTGCTACTTTAATTATACAAGACAATTTTATGCTTTTGTGCATTTTAATGATATTTCATTTCGGCAAATGAGGATTTCTCAAAGTAGCGAATTGCAATTACTCGCCGACTCATTTATCAGAATGTGGCAGTCTCTATTTAATCACGTATTTATTTAATTGACAATACGATTATATAATTGAGACTTATACAAAGTGTAACAAAAGTCAATTAGAAAAAAAATAATTAATTTTTTTTTTTTTTTACTTTTTAAAATATGCAGTTCCGGTCAAATTTAGGTTCCGATTAAATATAATTTATTATTTAAAAGTCTATTAACACTATTTAAACTTATTTACATGTGAACCCTGCGTGTGCTTGCAAAATTACAGCTCAATCGTTAACTAAGAAGTTGATCCAATTTAATAATTTTCTAAATGAAAATACATATTTATATTCATGTTTATTTTATTTTTATTTTGGAAACATACAATGTTAATAATATTTATATGACAAAGTAATAAATCTTATACACACATCAATAAAGTTTTCACTAATCACATACACTCAAGAATTATACTGAAATATTACGAAATAGCAAGATTCAGCATGTGACACTTTATGGCCATCTATCGAGTGTATCTCCTAATGAATTCCATGAAAACACTTCATCTCTTAAGTGTTGGGTCATAAAAGCCACGCCGCCTGATGCCGGCAGCCGCAGGGTTAAATAGATTGTCGTATTGATATATGGACGTTACGTCATAATTGTAAGTGCTTTCCTTTTCCTGATTGCACTTGATAGATTTGATTATTTACAGAACACGGTACATTTTATTTCTGCGTATTCATTGTTTTATGATGTTTTTATGTTACTCTCCCGATTTTCTCTAATAATATCTCCTTAAACACACACACACACAGTGTTCACGCACACACACATACACACACACACATACGCACACACGCACACACACACACGCACGCGCGCATACACACACACACACACACACAATTTCTTTCTTTTCTTTAAGCGTTAAAAAACTAGAAGAGGAAGATATTTCATTGCAAAATAAAAAATGTTTACTTGTCAGTCGTAACCAATATGAGTCAACTCAATCATGTATAATTGCTATTTCACACCACTTTGGAGTTTATATGCACTAAGAATTTAAAAATTTTATCGGTGTACACACACACACACACGTAGAACATGCTTGACTTTTGGGGTTGGACCTCCTCCAGTCTTGTTTTGCACTGTAGAGTGTAGACCACGGAACGCAGAAGTAGAAGCAGACTAGTGGATAATCTAGTGGGGCTGAGCATCAATGGCACCAAGTCAAACTATCCTAGTTTAATTTTAATAGTAAAGAAGAGATCGTTTCCACAAAACGTTGCGCAACATAATTAATCCGATAAAAACTATTAGTCAACGAGCGCTTCTGAAGTAAAAATACAAAACACTTTTCCACCCGCAAAATAAAGCTACAAATACTTTAAAAAGCGAATCGCGCTTGCAAATTACACTAATTATAAAATTAACACGGCACAAATGGGTTTTCTTGATACAACTTTAGTGCCGTGAATTACTTGTACGCTACAGTAATACCAACTTAAAAAGGTTAAATACGAAACACTTAAATTACGCAGAAGATAAGGGAAATGGGGAATAAAATATGCATTAATATCGCACATGCACTTTGGTGAATCGCCGACAAAATGTTTGAATATTGTAATTTGGGAAGAGGTATACTGTATCTATCTTTAGCCCACACGACCTATATTATGGATCTTTCGCTTACACACAGTCTTAAAGGGACACATAAGCTGTCCCGTTTCGTGGGGTGTTGCTAAGGTTGTTGAGGGGAAAGTGGGAACGAGAACAACGCATCTTCATAGGCGCTGCGCTCATGTTTGTAATATTTTTGTAGTCACAATAAAGTCTAATTTACCTACACTGATGTTTCTAGGAGTTTATATGTAATATAAAAATCAATTTTGCTTAAATGCATTCATTGTACAGTTGGAATACTCGAATTGTATGCCTAGGGATTTGGGTTCGATTCGATCTCGCTCAACCTGAAAATAAGTTATCGTGAAATAACTTGCTATATTATAAAGAAAATATATTGAGTAAACATGGATTCCTAAATTCAAATTCCGGGTTCCGAGAGTTGCCTTACGGGTGAAGCCTTAGGAGGCATGGGCGAGCAGGACCCGGGGAGAGTAAGTTAAGCCGACAGACCTGTACTAGCTTTATCCCCAGTGTTATTGGACTACCGTCGTATCTGAATAAATCATGTGGGAATACAAATACACTCTACATTTGTTGATATACACACAATAATTATGCGTAGTTGGCTAGTCTCAAAAGAAATAGGCTTCGTAGCTGAATTCGACAGAATGACATCCTTCTCGGCTTTTTTATAATTATTATTATTAATCTATATAAATATACAATAGGGAATTAAATGTTTTTTTATACAGCTATATGAGTTTATAAATAAAAAAGAAGCTGATCCGACCGCAAACTGTTATAACGTTCTTAGCTCCATACAAGTTTTCCGGCAACACCGGTTTTGGTAGACGTGAGCTAATGTAAGTCGAAGTTGCAAAATATCCATTTTTCAGAGTTAAATTAAAAAAATAATAAATATATTTATTTTTATAAAATGATTGAACAGATTTAAGGAATAAAGGGGATAAGTAAAAGCATATAGCTGTAAATGGAATAAATAAATAAAATTAAAATCCACTTTCTGAAACGTAATATCTAGATGTCGTCAAAAGTCGATTACTTCTCGTTTAGTGCGTATACCACGCGATAAATAACTAAATACCAGTCCCCCTCAAAATTACGGCGAATCCATTGACACTTCTCAAACTATGTATGTCTTACATAGTTTGAGAAGTGTCAATGGATTCGCCTCAAACTATATAATCCTTCAAGCCTTTAGAATAATCTAAGTAACATTTGAGTCCACCACGTTATCGTATTCTAATTAATCGCACACCAACGAAGCAATAATAAAGTTCAACGGAAGCAAAATTCCAATAGAGGTTATATAGTCCTTATTACTACTAAACTACACCCATAAACCAGTAATTGGGTAACACTAAAATACTTATCGTTACAGCGTGCATATTATTTGCGAAAACCGCCGACGAACAATGGCCGTATTTGAAGTATACCATAAACAATTTTGTGCGCTTATAGCGTATTCGGCTAATGCATAATAGTCTATTACTGGGTGAATTGTGTACGTACTGGATGTGATTGCGAAAATCAATTTCGCAGATAAGGCAAAGTTCCATCACGTTTCGTAGTCCAGAGGATATCAAAGGTTTATTAATACCGGCTGCATCGTTTTCTTAAAACTTACCGGATTGCTTCAAATTCACTTAGCACTACACTTTTTTGTACGAGTTAGAGCGATGCTGCATCGCAGAATTGGGTGGACACAACTCGGGAGGTACCTCTCAATTACACGAAACTACCGTAACCGTGCGGTGTGTGAGCTTCCGGTAGCTCGTGGAGGAGGAGTGAGGAAGGAGGGCAACGCATCATATTCTCTATTTTTTAGTTAATATATTAATTGTTAATAGAATCCATTCTTGCATCTGAACGATGTAAGAGGGGATTCCATTATCTATTATCTGTCAATATATAACTTGATGTTTTGGACGTCCACAATATATTTTCCGAGCTTTGTCACCATAGAACATATATCTATATATAGGTCATAAGTTTTATAATCATTGATTTTTTTTTTTAATTTAATCGTCAAATATAAATTAATAGAATAAATACTGGCAAGATATTTAAATTACGAGCTTAGAGTTACTTATGAAAACAACTGAAAAGTCATTTTCTCAAGAGGAGCTTTAGAAAAGGATTATTCAATTGTTTAGCCGATACATGACAAAAACAAATTTAGCCTCTAGTGCATTTGACGATGTCGCTTACGCTAAGGTACGGCAAACACGGTAAGGAAACCTAATCCCCGACTAAAGTGAAAACCATTAGGGTGGGTGAAGTACTTAAGCCTCGGCAGGTTTTAGCATTAGCAAAACGCATCGGTGAACTATGACCTGGAATCCTCGTCCTATTTCACGCTAACCAGCTTCTCACTCTGACGTATGATTATAGTCTTGTGTAGACACACACACTTCATCTTCATGTCTTTAGGTAGGTAGAGAGTACCAAGTTCCATAAGCCATGATCCTTGATATTTTATTATTATTTTGTTTTAAACTTTTTTACTCCACATTCGTCATTATTTTCGTACCAACACCCAGCGTGTTGGTACGAAAATAATGACGAACCAACACGCTGGTTGGGAATTATAATATTTTTATCATACATACATACTCATATATACCATATATACCATTCTCCATACCTACATTACTACATAATATCCATTATGTCAAAGTCCTCAACAGTATGTTATGTAAAAACCTGACCTCATTACCAATTTAATATGAACAAATTTTACATGTCGTCTGTACTTGGCTAGCCTGAGAATGGACCAAAACTCGGCCAAGACGCTCGTTATAAGTAGGTACATAATAAATCGTACATTTATTTTCTAGTGGCTGGCCGTTGCGCGATCTGAAAGTCTAAGGGTAATATCGAAATGGCCTAATTTATAATAATAACAACCATTAAATTTTATATACCTAATGCTTTTTCCAGCGGCCAACAAATTAAATATACCTTTCAATAAAGCGGATTATGTCGATGAAAAGTACGAATATTATTAAGATTTATCAAATGTGAATATGATATCAAAATACATATGGTAGTTTTTGTGTAACTACAATTTGTGTAATTATAGTAAGAGATAGTGGCACACTACATGCTTGCAAGCAGCCGAATTGGGCCGGCGCGGCCGGGGAGGTATCTCTCACTTACACGAGACCGGCGTAAAGTGGGAGCTGTGCTGTCATGTTTCGTGCGGTGTAAGTAGCTTGATGACCCTTGGAGGTGGGAGGATAAATGAGGGCAGCGCATCTGTATACCCTCTATGATATCTATGGGCGTCGGTAGTCATGAAAACGGCTCCGACTGCTCGTTTGTTTCCTATACCATAAAAAAAAAAAAGAAACAATTCAATATGCTAAATCTCAAACCCTTTTTATCCGACTGTGTCACAAAGAGGACAATAGGTGTTAAGCGTGTGTTTGTATGTTATTTGATTTTTATGTTTACTTGTACAGCCTGAGCCTGAGTTTTTTTTTAATACAGTGTTAGTTTCTTGTCTGCCATAATCACATAGGAGAACAGGGTAGGTATTCTAAGTAAAAAAATAGTTAGTGCATGTCTTGTACTTTAGTAAGAGATAGTACCACGGTATATTGCAGTAAATCTGGGCCGGTACGGCCGCGCCGAGGTGGTACAGAAGAAGAACAGAGTAACAGAGAAGAGATAAAGAAAGCAACAACAAACTATAAAAAAAATACTCCGAAGAGAGCAAAAACGAACATAGCAAAAGTGTAATATATAACAAACATCGTGTTCAATGATAAATATCTCAATAATTGATCCAATATTTCCCATTATGTTATATAATAATTGCCACAAATATTTGACCTCTTTATCAGTCTGTCAGTGTCAAATTATACGTAGTATTCGTGTAGGCCAGGTCTATTCACAACAGTGTACATCGCATGTGTATAATGGGCATGTTCTATTTGGCACGTCCAACGGCCGCGTAGCTGCCAAGCCGAGGCTTCGATTAGTACAGAGAGGAACAAGGGGCTTAACGCAGTCATTCAACTACATAAACACATTGCCACTCTGGCCCAATTATGAACACATGGTATTGATACAGTCGCATTAATTGGTTTGCAATAAGGAAACAAATCTGTTGCGCATTGCACGCATTTTAAATGATTTCAAATAAAAATATGAAATAGAGAGAGGTATAAAAAATGTTAGATTAATTATTCTACTATTGAAAAAGATCGTTTTTATTATAGCATAAAAGTAGCAGTTGGGTCACCTGATGTAAAGAAATCACCAACGCCCAGAGACATCCGTAACACGAGAGGTCTAACTGATGCCTTGCTGATCTTTGAAGAAGAAAGAAAGAATAAGCACTTTTCTTGAAGATCCCTAGGTCGTATCGGTCCGGAAATACCGAGGGGGCAGCTGATTTCAAATTAAAATGGTGCGAGGGATGAAATTGCGCTTATAGCGCACAGTAGTGAACTTTGGAAGATCTAGGTGGTGACGGTGAAATTTGTAATTTCGGCGCGAAGTCCTAAAATGGAATTCAGCTGCGGGTATTAATCCGAACAATTACTCGGAACACTCCCCGTGATCTGACCTTCATCAGAATCAGATTCTCAAGACATATTAAGTCTAAAACTGGTTGGAGAGACTATAGAAGTCCGCAGTTTGCGTCGTAGTTGCGTTGTAGACGTTCCCATTTCGCAACCCTTCCTACTTTGTAGGCGCTCAGGTTTGGTCGGAGCTTAATGGTTTTATGACATAACATAGAATAATGCAGCTCCTATTAAGACTGGAGGGATGAGTATAAAAATGAGTCCCCAAATGAAATATCTTGGGCTCATTCTTGACGGAGGATGGACCTTCGTTCCCCATTTCAGGGAACTGGCAATGAAGGTGGTAAGAGTAGCAGGATCATTGGGTAGGCTCTTGCCCAACCTCGGAGGACCCAGTGAATCTTGCAGGAGACTGCACTCCGGCATTTGCCGAAGTGTTGCGACATACGGTGCCCCCGTATGGGCAGATGCCCTTACCGCGCGTAACAAAGCCCAGCTGCGCAAAGGGCAGCGGGTTATTGCGGTAAGGGTAATACGAGG
>LUGF01024071.1:256212-286369 GCA_001625245.1 Calycopis cecrops
GCGCCTTCTACCACCAGTCATTCCTGGAGCCATGGGTTAAGGCTGGGTACCTGACCCTGTTTTAGGCTTCGAAGTTGTCGGGGTCGCTCTAATTGCCGGAGTGTCTCCTTTTGCGATGAAGACCGGTCCCTAGTCAGGGACCGGCCAGTCGCCGGGGTGTCCTGTTGCTGATAGATCCGGGACACTCCAACATGGCGTCCGAAGGCTCTCGCAGTAGTTTTTAGTCGGTAGCGGTTTTACACTGAGTCCGACACACCCTCCCGGCTGACCCAGTAGCCGGTTGGACGGTGCATAAAGCATTTTCCCTGCGTAAAAAAAAAAAAATAAAATAAAATAAAAAAAAAAAATAAAAAATAGCTCCTATTAAGACTGGCTTACTTCGCAGGATAGGTGTAAGCTCACAACTGCGTGCGCTATAAATACTTCACTTTGTTTCCCAAGGGACAGAAAAAATATACCACTATAACGTACTAATTCTTCATTCTATCGTGAATAACAGGAGAGAAACAACAGACGCGGAAAGAGAGAAATCTAGTGCAGGTTTTACTCGCTTTTACCACTGGTTAGACTCGAGAACCAAACCTGCGATCTCGAAGTCTGCGGCTGGAAATTTCCTGCTATCAAACTGACGACGAACCAATTAATCAACCGCCGAAGTTATCACAGCTAACGACACAACGTCAAGCCATCGGTCATTACGAAGTGGGAATTCGACGGCCGCTGGTTTAATTATTGATCTAGGTCAGATCTGGATTAACTTACAAGTTACAGTCTCTGTCGGAACGAGATAAACCACCCACAGTACATCTACTTAGTATTTAGTGGTTTGAACTTCAACCAACTAGTTATATTATCAAATTGAGCGCCTGGTTTGCCGTCTGGAGCTCTTACTTTATCATATAACTAGACGCAACTCAGGATGTCTTAAGATCAAACTTGTTTTACTGTATTAGTAAGTATCTACTTAGACAAATCTTTTAAAAATTCCTTACTCTATATAAATTAGGGCGGAACGAAATATGAATGCAAGAATGGGCATGCTTTATTAGTTCGCACAGGTACAAAGAATAGTTGAAGAATGAAAAGTTAACACTACATATACACAAAGCGAATGTAGAAGGATATCGATAAAGATCAAGACTAAACAGGTTGATACTGGAGTGCATCCCTATTACTTCATACCGATATTAAGTTAGTGAGACTTGTTGAAGTTGTAAGGATTAAGGAAACGACTTCACACATATTATATATACCAAATATCGTGCTATGTATTATCCTACTAATATTATAAATGCGAAAGTTTGTAAGTATGTTTGTTACTCTTTCACACAAAAATGAACTGAACTACTGAACAGATTTTCATGAAACTTTACAGTTATATAGCTTTCATATCAGAATAACATAATAAGTTAAAATTTTGAATAATTTTTGAAGTCCGAAATCCGCGTGGGCGAAGCCGCGGGCGGAAGCTAGTGTATACATAACATTAACAATATTATCTACGTCCATAGACATCCGCGTAATTGTTATGCTGACTTTCTCTCTTCTCCAACGAGTCACAGGTACCTCTTAAACTGCACTAAGCGCGACAACGTAGCTGTCACTTCACGACGACATCACGTGAGCTAGAAGTATCTCCCCGGATGTGTAGTTGCAATTCGGCTACAACGCAAGATACTATTTCATATTTAATAATCGTACTAATACTAAACTAGCATTAATATGTAACGAACCTAACTTACAAGTTACAACTGAATCTAAATAGTTATTAAAGTTTTAACTTAGTGGAGTTAAGGCTTATTGTACTGCAACTTCGACACACTCTGAATAGCGACAATAAACCCCTGAGCATACTAGAGATGTGAAGTTATTTCATATAAAAACAACACACTTTATGTGTATTAAATATTTACTTTTAAAATTGTAAAGTAGTAGAATAAAATTGTAAAAGTTAGTCGGGTTGAGTGAGCTAAACTCTGATTACCAGGTAGGTTTGCAGATAATTTCAATTAATAGTTCGAAAGCTTATTTCGTAGTAGAACTTTATTCACTTAGTTGGCGTTATACTCATTTTGCAAGTAACAAAACATGAAGTAACAAGGAATCCAAATATTTTACAGCAAAATAACTATCGAACCTGGTCGTAGATCCTTTCATGAATTTTCTTCCTTTCGGAATTTCTTAAGCAACATTCAAAAAATATTCGTAAAACACCTTAAAGTATTGTGTTTCAAATTACTGTAGCTATTATAATTTAAAATCGCAACAAGATCGAGCTAAGCTTATTTACCCAAGAAGTATAAATTAATGACACAATATGAAGTATAACTTAGGGTACTTTTAAAACGCTAATAGTGTGCGATGCAAGAAATTCTATGCAAGGGATTGGTACACGATATTACTGTAGAGTTAAACTTGGAACACACCTTGTACACGGGATCCCACGTGAATACTAAATATGACAATGGAACGGAAGTGTGAATGACAATTAAATTCAAACTTTCCAGACCGAAGGCTCGGATCTCGTAATGGAGTCGTTACGAATATTATAACGCGAACGTTGACACGTCACTATTATATATCCGAAAGGCTATGTTTGTATTTTGGAGAGGCTTTATAACGCTATCTTTAGTGGCAAGAAAGTGGACAGGACGAGTGGGTAAGCCCGATGGTTCTCATTCTACTTCTACACTATTTTGACGGAGGTTTTCTTTGGAATTATTGAAATATTTTTTATTATTATTATGACTGGCAGCGCGAGGGACAGCGGCAAGAATTGAATTATTAATATTGCCAATTGCACATTGGCAATGAGATGAAGGTTCCAGGGAAACCCAGGACTGACGTACTATGACCAGATTGATCGGGCACTGTCCTATTCTTCGTCGGTGACGTCACGAGTCTTCGCAAATGGCGTGTAAGTATGAAGAGAGTTATGAATGTGGACGAAGCAAGGAAAGTGTGTAAGGATCGTTTTTTTTTTACATAGCATAAGGGGGAAAACGAGCAATCGGAGTCATTTAATGACTATAGTCGGTAGTCGGTAGCTACCGACGCCCATGGACATTCGCATGATTGTAACGCAGATGCGTTGCCCTCTTATCACCCCCCCCCCCAATGGGCCACCGGCTACTAACAAACCGCACGAAACACGACAGCGATGCTGTCACTTTACGACGGTATCAAGTGAGCGAGAGGTACCCGGTCGTGCCGGCCCAATTCGGTTGCATAGGAGGATGTAGTGTCATGCACCATGCATGGCACTACCTCTTGCTGAAATCGTGATATGTGGCACTCTGTGCTCTTTGCCTATCCCGTTAGGGGATTGGCGTGAAGATCTGTTGTTGTTGCTGTTGATGGTTAATATTATGGCATATTAAAATATCATTATAATTGAGGTGCTGAGGATGGTAATGATAATAATAATTATCATTATTATGGTAACGATAATGATAGGGACGTTATTTTCGCGTCGAAATTGCTAAACAAAAACGTAATCAGTTCGAAAAATAGATAGTGCCCGGGGGCCCCTTGAGAATAATACAAGCAACTCGAAAAGTTTACCTCTGAAGCAATCTCGTAAGAAGTGATATTGAAAATGCAAATTTGCACTCATATTTTCTATCGATATAAAAATAACCTAGACGAGCGTCGTGGGACATCCCATAGGAAGAAAGGTTCTTCCGCGTTATACAGAATGGAAATAAAATAGACTAGTCAAAATCACTTTATAATTGAGCTTTTGGAGATTTATACATATAAGAGACATTCTGTGGTATGGAAACGATAGTGTGAGAAATATTTCACAGTTTATTTCATAAAAGATACCTATCTTGGGACTACATTTTATCGATATCTTAAGTATATGAGCTAACATCACTTTTATCGGCGAATATAAGTCAAATGTGCTTATGATAATGTAACACATATTTAAACTGTTTTATTTAGCTGACCCTGTTTGTTTGGGTCAAATCTTGCGCGCTGAATTTAATACACTTGCAATTTATTTAATTTTATTAACACGACATAAATAATATTAATTACCACTAATTTACTATTAATTTTCTAATAGAGGACATTGGAATTCTTACACAATAACTATAAAGATTCAGAAGTTGGTAAGTATTTTTCTTTTCACTGTCCTTTGTGGATTGGAGGCCGGCCAGTGGCTGATTACTGAGCATTCAAGCTGGCACGCCCAAGGGACCTTCAGCTTAAGATTACCTCAATTAAGAGAAATACCTTGGAAAGGTAGAAAGCCCACTATTATTCTCAAGTGTTCGTTCCTTGAGTCGGCAAATTTAATGCTATTTGAACTGTACATTTTATAAAATAAAATGAAGCTATAAATTTTTAGTTTTTTGTGACATCGCGGCATCGTGCAAAGGAAACGGAACTTTATACTTTGTAACAGTAATTTCATACTTCTATGCTGAATTTAATCGGATACGCCTTTATAGGTGTAGCGATCGCTCGCAGGGGAAATTTTTCTAAGATGCTCTATTGGCTCAATAGTATTTATATATAGTATCTGCAGTTGGGAGCATCGACTATAATACTGCACATCCGATACGTAAAATACACTCAGGATATGAAATAAAATAGTACGTAGTAGGAAATACAAACAAATTCAAAATATATGATTGAGAGGAAAATTCTTATGTTGATCCAAATACGTAGGATGTTACATTTTATTCTATACTAGCTGTACCCTGAGCGCATTGCCACAGCACCAATGGAATAAATTTGAAGAAAAGACATTACACAAATATTCAATTCATTTTGAGCCATTTTATTGATATGTACGTTGGCAATAACAGTTCGAAAATTGGTCTTACTAACAGTGTCAGACAGTGACATACACCCTTGTGGGATATTGCACAACAGCTTTGCTAAAGATTATCACATGATCAAATGCATAGTTTACATACAGACAAATATTCATTTTTATTTATCTAGTATGAGTAGTTAGAAGTAGGAACGGGTCGGCCGTTCCCATTTCGTTGGGCGTCTATAAAATTGATTAATGGTAATAAAAAATATAACCTTTGCTACTTCATGATAATTATGCTTTCTATTAGCGAAAGAATCGTTCAAATCAGTCCAGTAGTTATATACTCAATTTTTTAGTTTATCAAAGTTATAACCTATTAATGCATTCAGACGTCTTGTTCTTTTTGTTCAATAAATCACTTATCAGATTGGTTTTCACTTTACCCTTATGAATATTGTTCCTACAAAATAGATCCAAATAGAACCAGTCTGTTAATGACTAGTAAGAGGTACCATTGCATTGCACATCTCTTAGTTGATTTTTGTGCCGAGTCCGACACGCCCTCCCGGCTCACCCAGGGCCGGTTGGACGGTGCCTAAATGCATTATTTCTGCGACAAAAAAAAGAAAATTTCTTAATCGATCGAGGGGGAAAGGGGAGCATCGCATTATCATAAAAATCAGGCGGTTTCGGTAATTTTAGACTGTCCCTTATACTATAAAAGTACTACAGACTTTCGACTATCTTTTGCACCATATTTTTTCCTATTCCCTATTATACCTATTACCTATTCCCATTTTCCATCTATTGTCTATATTAATAACCGGAAAATGCATGCATCGTATCAATTGTCAACGTAGGTCACAGTCCGTAACGTATTGCCTTTACACAATCCACGCTGATGCGATATGCGTTAATAGCCGACATATATCGTTCATAATAGCGGCGTGATTGTTGCAAATTACCTACATTTGACGTGTCAATATTTCTACATCTGTTGTGCTTTCAAAATCTATTTGCCTATTGACATATATACTACAGGTGTTAAAAATATAGATATGCTACGAATATTAGAATCATATTAACTCTTGTCAAGCATGATACATGATATACAAATAGACATGGTGGTATTATAGAAAAGGAAAGCCGAGCCGCGGTACTCGAACGGATCCTTATAATATTTCGTTACATATGTTTCCGTGTTAACATTATACACTAGATACATTATAGTTAGATACTATAATAGATATGTTCTATTCTACTAAATACTATTTACGCATATCTCAATGTATACATATACATTTATATTTTATTTATTTTTTTATGGTAAAGGGGGGCAAACGAACAGTCGGAGCCATTTTCATGACTACCGACGCCCACAGACAACCGCATAGAGACTATACATATGCGCTGCCCTCCTTTCTCCTCCCACCTCCATGGGCCACCGGCTACTTACACACCGCACGAAACGCGACAGCACAGCTGTTACTTTACGCCGGTCTTATCGGTATATAGAGAGGCGTTATTATATTATATTATAGATCGAACAGGAAAGTCAAGGTTAGTGACCAGTGTCACATATTATGATCTCTACATACTTACATTGCTTCCTTCAAACTCATAATTCTCCTCATTCGAACTCACCACGCCAGACTCCTGACACCCTCTTCGCCAAGATTTCTTAAACATGGCCGAAGAGGCTAACTACACCCCTAAATCATCTGCTTGAGGATGAATTTCTAAAAAAATATGTCTTAGTGTCTACTTACATCATGAATGAAATTTGTTACAGGGGGTACCAAATGCACTTTTTACGTGTAGTAATTTTGGCTGTAATTTAATATGAATCAGTCAGTTTGCCTTTTATATAAAGTATTATTTACTAGCGTATTATATTTAGATAGTGTATACCTAGGTACATTTAATATCTTCTGTACTCTGGAAATTGAAATACCTTTGCACGTAGATATAGAGACATTACAAAGAGAACAGGAAGCCGGGCTGTGATATCCGATCAGCTATCCCTAGTGATGTTACACACATCTCCGTGTTCCATGTGTACAAAGCCAATTCCAAAGGATATCCAACTAATATTATAAATGTGAATGTGAGTTTCTTTGTTGCATCCCAAATTGGTCAACTGATCATCGTGAAACTGTATACATATTCATAGAGATATTAGAAGTGACAGAATACTTTTTATTAAAAATGACATTTTTTTGAAGGGTCAAAATAAATATTGTGATAGATATTGGAATTCTATTGCAGTTCTATTTGAATGTAACGTTCATTGATATTTATTGAAGGGATTGAACGCGAGCAAAGCCGAAGGAGAAAAGCTAGGTTTATAATAAAATAAACTTAAACTAGCAGAGCTGCAAGAGAGAATATGCTAACTCTTTTATTAATGGAAAGCGGCTTTCACAAACGTATCCGTTCATCTTTCAATATTTCATGACTGCCACTTGTTATTTTAGCACGGCCGTATTGGATCTATGTCGCGCGAGCCCCGCTATATCTGTGCTAAATGATAAAATAATAAAACAGAAGTTTCCAATTTCCGGACACCGCTGCGAATGCAGAAAGTCGATTTTTATTATTTAAAGCATTTTAAAACGTTAATACCACAATCGTTTATAATTACAAATTGAGAAATATTCTAACTCATAGTATGTATAGCTTCACATAGGAAGCATATAGTATTAATAAATAATAATAAATAAATATCTGTAGAGTTTACAAATAACGTTAGCCTAGCCCCGTGCTAAATATCGTAAGGACTTGTGTAACGAGTGCTAGACAACGGAAATATATTTAAGATTTTTATTGTAGAAATACATCTAATACATAGATAAACATCCAGGATCTAGGCGGGATTCGAACCCGGGATCCCTGATACAACATGCTCCTCTTATCCGAGCCCTGTACCACTGCGCCATCTGCAACATCAAGCATAATTGCCACACGCATATGTTGTCCTTCCCTCTTAGGGATCACCTGGAATTTACAAGCCACACGGATCGCGACAGCAGTTCTTCTCATTTGGAAATAGTCTCATTTGAACAATATGCATCTTCCTGGTCGTTTCGACTCAGTCCGGCTGCAGTGCCGCATGCCACTACCTCTTACAGTCCTCTGGTTTTTTTTTCATTCATTGGTAAGTACCAAAGTACCATTTTGATGTTCTAACGCTCACTAGATGCGTCGTTTTGGTTTATCATTGGCTACAAAACTAAAGGCAACTACAATCAAACTAAACAGGAGAAAATTATTCCGCTAAGAGCCTTCTAAGCTTTCATTTTACATTGCCTCTTACTCTATAAGCTTCTTGTTACTTCAAATACTCGTCACCTTAATAATTGTAATACAGAAATAATTAAAAAAAAAACCACTATTCAAAAATTAATACCCATAAAGCACACTGATTTTACTGACAACCGGTAGAGATAGAGGGGAGAAATGAATTGTATTCACGATCCCTTAGGGCGTTTCAATGTCATGTGGATTTGCATATACACAGGGTTGAAGCGCACACAGACTAGCTGCAGAACTACCAATATCAAATCGATTTATGTAAACTATTTTTCTTAATAAGTGACTTAAAAAGCAAAACCGCCCTAAAGAAGTTAAATTAATCTGCATTAAACATTTGACCACGGGTGTACTTTGCGCTCACGTAACACAGTTCAGTTCAGTTCGCGAGTAGCCGGTGGCCCATTGTGGATATGGAGTAAATTAATACTTATCAGCAATTGATACGAGTAATAAAAATAATTATAGGCGAATAAAAAACAACTCTTGAATTAAAACAACCAGGCTGGCGCAGTAAGCGGAGCATGGGGGCGCCAGGGGTCGCGGATTCGAATCCTGCCTGGGTCTTGGATGTTTATCTATCTATTATATGTATTTCTTTAACAAAAATCTTAAATATATAAGATTTCTTAAATTTATAAATATATTAAATATATTGTTAGTACCAGTTACCCGTTGTCTAGTACCCGTAACTCAAGTCCATTAGTTACTCACTCCGGGGCTAGACTAACGTAGTGTGATAAATCCACAGATATATTATTAAAATCAATCTTTATTATTCAATAGAAATAAACCTCTATACCGTGATTTCTTTTATATTCAATTGTAACAGCAGAAGTTAGACCTGTTCTGTTTCATATTCGAAGCTCAAACTTCCGCAGAACTAAAGTTTCCTGTTCTTGATGAGGACAACATGTAAATAATCGTAATGTGCTTGTATAAATAAATAAAATAAAATAAAAAAGCTTTATTTTATTCCATTACAGCATTTTTGGTAGAACAATGTTATGATTTCATTTCTTAACTAATATGACATGCAACATTAAAAAAGTAAGTAGGTAACTATAGAAATGAAAAATATAAGAAAATATATGAATAATTACTGAATGGACCCTCATGGGTAAAAGCCTCCTCCAAGGTTTGCCAAGTCGGTCTATTTTGTACGGTTTTCAACCAATTTTTTCCGGCGATTGAGGCTATTTCATGTTGCCATCTAGCTTTTGGTCTGCCTCGATTTCTGGATCCATTGGGCCCTTTCCATTTCGTGACGTTTAGAGTCCACCTGTTATCTGTATATCTCGACAGATGGCCTGCCCATTTCCACTTGAGCTTTTTTGAAAAAAGTAAAGCGTCAATAACTTTGGTTTTTTTGCGTATTTCTGTGGCTTTCACTCTATCCCTTAGTTTGATGTTTAAGCAACTTCGCTCCATTGCTCTCTGAGTTGATCGAATCTTACTTTTAGCCTCTCTTTCGAACAGCCAGGTTTGACATCCATATGTCAGGCATGGTAGTATTGCTGAGCCTAGTATTTTTTTTTTAGATTTTATAGAATATTTCTGTGTTTTAAGTATTTCTCTGTGTGTCCAAAACTTTTTCCAGCTAATTGAGATTCTTCTAGTTAGTTCTTCCATGTTCCTCTTTTTGTCAAATGCTAGTCGTTTTCCCAAGTATATATATTCCTGCACGTAATCTAGAGCCTTGTCGTCTATTAGGATAGGTGTCTCTTTATCGTTGGTCATGATTTTTGTTTTTTGTAAATTCATTTCTAATCCGATACGTGAACTTACTGTACTTAATTGGTCTAACATAGAATTTAGTTTTACTGAGTTTTCCGATAAGAGGACAATGTCATCTGCAAACCGCAGGTGATTTAAAAAACTACCGTCAATATTGATGCCCTGTGTTGACCAAGGTAGATCTTTCATGATGTTCTGTAAGACCGCTAGGAACAGCTTCGGTGATATCGGGTCGCCCTGTCTTACTCCTCTGTTTATTTTGATACTATCGCCTGTTTTTTCTAATCGGGCTCTACTTGAACTATTGTCGTATATGTATTTTAAAATGTTTATGTAACTAATATTTATATTTAATTCAGACAGAGCTTCCCAAATGCTATTGTGCGAGATAGATTTTTTTTTTTTTATAATCTATAAAAGCTAGGTAAAGTGATCTCCGGTATTCTAGATATTTTTCTATTACTTGCTCGAGTACATGGATGTGGTCAATCGTGCTAAATCCTCTCCTAAAGCCAGCTTGTTCATAAGGTTGGTGATTGTCAATGTCTGGGGATATTCTATTTAGTAAACATGACGCAAACGACACAACAAACAAATGTGCTTGTATGTCGTCTGATAATTCGCTTATTGTGATTTTCAGTGTACTATTCTCCGTAGAATTCATCTGAGGACCTATATAATAATTGTTACTAACTAGCTCGCTAGCGAGACTCGGCGTACGTCCTGTCAAAATTGCAACATGTCTTGCCAATTGTGGCCGACGTGTAACATTTCATTACACAATAATTACTGTCAAACCTTTTCTGACTTACTCTTTTTTATTCTTGTTGTTCTATTATAGATGGATAGAGATACATAGATAGATAGAATTTAAATTATACTATCCTATTCCAGATAAAAACAAATTATAATAGCAAAATCATCAAAAAATTAAAATACATTGAAAAGTGTTCTAATACTATTTTAACATCGTCCCCAATTAGCTTTTCGTTAATAAATTCAATGTTGGTACAAACACACGAATTTTACTGCTTTATTTTATGTATAGATAATATAAAAATTAATATTAGTGTTAGTATTAGTATTAGTATTAGTATTAGTGTTAGTATTAGTGTTAGTATTATTGTTAGTATTAGTGTTAGTGTTAGAGGCCCTAAACCGATACCACAAGTGACTAATGTTGACACAAGTAGCAATTACCAATTCATGTCAATATATTTGTACAGTTGGACCTTCCTAGTTAATTAGAATATCAATCAAGCCGTCCCCGGCCCTGAGCTGGTACCTTTTGACCACAGCGGGTGGCGGATCAACCGTCGGCAATAATTAACTGTCTACCGAGTCGCGTCCGGGCCCACGTGTGTCAATCACTGGCATATGCTGATTGCAATTAATGCTGCCAAGTGCATCGTCTAGATTGTAATTGAATTTGCCAAATTGATTGAATTTGCGGTAATTGATATGTGGTGAGAGGTACTTTTACGGACTGTTAGAAAGGGTTTTCAAAACTGGTTTAAAAAAATACTATTTTATTTAACTGGAAATTGACATTTAAAAGTTAACTTTAATAAGTGTATAACATTAACACATTAGAAATAGTAACGCTCTAGTAGTAATTAGGAATGGCTACCATCGCGGTTAGAGATTTGGAATAGACTGACTTTCCTCGCTGGGTACTATTGTTAATGAAAGGTCATTAACAATAGTACCCAGCCGAGAAAGTCAGTCTATTCCAAAAGTGCTGATGGAGAATCTATAAAAGGTGAGAGAGCATATCCCTAAATACCCTTAGGTATAACAGGACGCTGTGGAAGCGGTAATAAACTTAATACACCACCATCGGATTGTTATGAGTGATTCTCAGACGACAATACGACGGATGGGTAGAATCAAACAGGTTATTTTCTCTAAATTCAAATGCAAAAGGATCTGATTGTGTTCTAGTTTTAAGATGTATTAGCTTAATTTTGGCTTTGGTTTTTTTCTGTTTTTCGTTTGATTATATGGCATCCAATCTTAGTTATATACTTTACTTCTTAACGTCTTGAGAACTTCGTGAAAGTTTTGCTCAATGTTTGTTATATATTTTAAGCGCAAAGAAATATAACAAATTTAAAATAATCCCAATGTTATATACTTTCGTAACGACATGACCAGCTGAACGGTGTCGATAGTGGCATTCCGTACAATATTCGTTCCAGAAAAGCTTAGCAGATTTAATTAGAGAGATCCTATATAAATTTCGATTATTCATGAATAGAGGTATTGGTTATATTTGTGTAGACTAAATAAACAGAATAACACAAATTATGGATAGATAAAATCTATTATATTATTTTGTTTATATAAATGAACCATTCATTATACATTTTATAAAACCATAAAACCTTAGAATATAAATAGATGAGGAATTAAAAATATTAAAGTGTTAAATTTTTGCCTCGCATAAGACGTTATTACGACGACGGTGTTAGGTGAATAATAAAACATAATACTTAGTTTAATATTATACAACATTTTTCGGGGCAAAGAATAAGTGTATACTGTAATACTTTTCTAGTCTAAATCTGTTAATAAACTTTTCCTACGTCAAGGCAATATTTTTCACAGCACAAACGTCACCAGCTGTAAAAGCTACCGAGAAGACAAAACGGAACGGCTCTGACGCCGCCATTTTGTGACTACGCTCAAAACAAATCGTAAAGTTTTCGATTTTCCAAAGCAGAACAAAAAAAACAAAACGATATCAACCGACACAGGCAGTGTGTGAAGTTGCTGAAATAAAATTGAAACAAATCGTGTTCCGAGCCATAACTTAATCCACCATACATGTCATGTAACCGCGGACCATTTGGAATCCTCTTTGGGAATAGAATATTCAATTTATCAATTTCGCTAGTGGATCCTTAGTATTACCGCGCACGTTGCCTTTTAAAATATACATAATATATTCGAATATCTTTCAGCGTGTTTTTACAAACGGTGGTTGGCATATTTTTCGAATTTGTTAACAAAATTTTAGAATAGCAAGAAATTTTTAGGTTTAATTTATAAAGGAATTCAAAATCATAGTAGCGGCAACGAACAAGGAATGCAGGTTTTATTAGCAGACGACTGCATAACCTAAACTACCACTAAAGCTAAAGACCGAAGGAGAACCAAGTGTTGGTTCTCGTTCGGTCGTTCAAAAACTTTGAACGGTTAGTCATACAAAAAGGAAAATAGAGGCGTACGTAAGGGTGCTTTTATAAAGAAACAGGTTCCCGGCGCCGAAATTGTCGGCGCCGACCGGCGCCGAGTCGGCGCCGACACGTTTGCAATGTTATCTTATGGGCTCACTTATAAAGAAGCAGGTTTTCGGCGCCGAAATCGGCCTGTAGTGACATCATGTCGTCAACTTCATCGGACGATGACTTATTTATTATGGAAAATAGTTGTTTAAATTGTTTGTATAATATATTAGTATTTATTATATTAGTATTATATTAATATATTAGTATTTTGAAAATGCAGGACAATGTATCTCATGTCATACTCGTATAAGACTTGTGTTCATTAAACATTGTTTTTTCAAATAAATGTTAATATTCTTGGCAGTGCCACGATGCATGCATGCATGTAGCAGCACTTGGGCCGGCACGATTGAGGTGTTTCACCATTAATAATAAACTTAAAACATGAAAAAATACCCATTTTTTTAATAATATTACTTTATAGAAAATATATTAAGTACACTGATATTATTACGTAATTACTATTTAGTTCTACTTGTAAATAATGCACGTTTTTTTAATACTATTTCCACTTTTAATTAACATACAAACTTTCACATCCTACTAATATTATACAATTATAATACTAATATAATAAATACTAATATATTATACAAACATTTTAAATAACTATTTTCCATAATAAATAAGTCGTCGTCCGATGAAGTTGACGACATGATGGTCATTACAGGCCGATTTCGGCGCTGGAAACCTGCTTCTTTATAAAAGCACCCTTAGGCTACGTACTAGAACAATATTAGTGAGCCAAATTTGACGCTTTGTACATTAGATCAATAACTAATTTCTGTATTTAATTATTGGACTGCCGGATACATGTCGCTGGATCGTATCCTCAAACTTAATTTATTTAAGGAAGAATTTATCGAGTAATACATAATATTATAGTGCTACAAACAGTTTATAAGCCAATGGTTTCTATTTTGATGAGAAATGAACGTATGTTGAGTTTATAGCCCCTGGGTTTTCATTACTTTATCTATCTGTTGCTATATATCCTCTAATAATGAACATTCATACCTATATCTATATGACAATTTTAATTTTGATAATTATTGTTCTGTATCCTAAATGCTACTTTTATGAATCGCGATTTTAATGACTGACGCAGATAAGTCCCGCATTCATGAATATTGTACGTTGTTGCATTTTCCATGGCAGCCTGATACTTTGTATTAACTGTTTCGATGACCTGATATTGCTTTTGCATCGACGCTGATGCAGACAGTTTTTATTTTTACGAAAATAAAAATAATTTTAAATTCGCACGCTACCTGACTCGTCTAGTTTATTGCAATCGGGTATTTATTCCGATAGTTTCGAATGAGGATGAAGAGATATCCGTGAAACATAGATTAAGCTAAGTAAATTATTTAGTAGTTTTTATTTTTTTATCTATAATAGGTAATATTAACTAGTGATCCTGCGAAGATCGAAATTCGTTGTGTGATTTTTTTTTGTAAAACTAAATATCAAATGACATGTTATGTCATTGTGACTACGGAACTCTATTTGTTTAGAATTTTCAACACTTGCAAAAGATACACAGAAACTTCATAAATTCACGTGTGTCTTATACATCAATGTCTCAAATGCATGGTAGTGTGTGTAAAGTTTTATTTATTAAATTAAAGTTAAAAGTTTTATTTATTAAGTTAAACATTATTATTAAAAAAATTTTGCGTTCTGCACTTCTCTTACATATATACTATAAGTGTACCAAATTGGATATTCCTCCGTCCGCGCAATTTTCGTAAAAATGTTCTCGAAGTTTTTGCTTCACATATTAATATTTAGACAATATATCTGTGGACTTTACACACTATGTTAGCATCTATGTATCTAGAGTTTATGAAGCTCGGTTTGTTAATTATGTCCGGGTTAGTTATATTTCAATATCAATAAAAGGTCCGATGAACCTCCAAATTGTGCCTGTGTAACCATAACATAGTCACTGTTATAACATGGAAGTAACAAATTATAACAGTACCTAAGTAAGAAACAACTACAAAGTAAATATGGCGTGATCTAAAATATTATAATATTTAGTAAGAGGTAGTGCCACGCTGCATGCTTGCATGCAGCCGAATTGGGCCGGCACGACCGGGGAGGTACCTCTCGCTTACACGAGACCGGCGTGAAGTGACAGCTGTGCTGTCGCGTTTCGTGCGGTGTGTAAGTAGCCGGTGGTCCACGGAGGTGGGAGGAGAAAGGGGGGCAGCGCATCTGTAGTCTATGCAAATGTCTATGGGCGTGGGTAGTCATGAAAATGGCTACAACTGCTCGTTTGCCCGCCTATACCATAAAAAAAAAAAAAAAAATTCATTTACTATCAGTATAATAGCATTAGTTAAGGAATTAAACGATAAAGAAGAAGAAGTAGAATTTGTTATGAAAAAGAAATTAGCAGTAGCATAGCATTAAAGGCAGGAAGAAATGTAGGTTAAATAACCATTAAGTGTCCCTACACATTTTTGATAATGATTCAATAAAAGATGCTCGCTTTTATGAAGACTTAGCCACCTTAAATTATTCACTTTATAATTTATGCGCATATGCATAGGAAATGCGGATGGAACTCACAAGCTTCCATTAGGATAGATGAAGTGGAACGTGTGTAAGAGAAAAATTTAAATCTCAAATGGATGCAATTAAGACGTGAATAAAACCGGACTCCTGAAATTAAGGCACTTTTTTACTTCAGCCTTTTCATTTTGATATTGACTCGTGCTTAGAGATTTGAGCCATATTGTGGCTTTTTTAGGGTTCCGTATCTCAAAGAGAAAAAACGGAACCCTTATAGGATCGCTTTGTTGTCAGTCTGTCTGTACGTCTGTCAAGACCTTTTTCTCTAAAACGCGTGAAAGGATTAAGCTGAAATTTTTGTCAAATACGAAGGTCAGTTACGTCTTGATGCCTTGAAAAAATCACACTTCTAAGTTAACGAAATAAAAAGTTATAGCCAATTATGCACAAATTTTGTATGAAAACGTACTTTGTCGAAAAGCTAAAATTTACGGGTACCTACTTCCCGTTGACCTGGAGTTGTAAAATTTGGCAAGAAGTAAGAGCTTATAGCACATATATAGGAATAAATCTGAAAACTAGTAAATTATATGTAGATCATTGGATGATAAAAATGTGTCCGTCCGTCTATAGACGGTTGCGGCACGAATTTTTCAGGCGAATTAGTTATAAGTTGATAATGATTTTTCCAATGATCTACATATAATTTACTAGTTTTCAGATTTATTCCTATATATTATGTGCTATAAGTTCTTACTTCTTGCCAAATTTTACAACTCCAGGTCAACGGGAAGTACCCGTAAATTTTAGCTTTTCGACAAAGTACGTTTTCATACAAAATTTGTGCATAATTAGCTATAACTTTTTATTTCGTTAACTTAGAAGTGTGATTTTTTCAAGGCATCAAGACGTAACTGACCTTCGTATGTGACAAAAATTTCAGCTTAATCCTTTCACGCGTTTTAGAGAAAAAGGTCTTGAAAATCATGCATTACGTTTGGAATGTTCTTCCCATTCATACGGAACCCTCGGTGTGCGAGTCGGACTCGCACTTGGCCGGTTTTTATTTAAGACGTGGGGTCGGCATTGAGGAACCGTGATAAATATTTATGTTTAGTGTATGTTTAGTTCTGTTTACAAAAAAAATAATTCACCTTTTTATAGTATAATGAAGCAAAGGAGCAGTTGAAAAACGCGATATCATACCCACAAATTTGCGTTAGTGTTAAGTGAACAAAAGGTACCCACACGGTCGTGCCGTTTTCAATGCAAAATCTACCTCTTACAAGTCATGTTTCGTCCTCGTAGTACAAATTAATGTTATTCAACTGTTCGTTTACTTTTAAAGTAGGTAGGCACATGAAACCTCTACGGTCTTCTCAGAAATGGAACCTTCTACAAATATTCCAATATAAACTATAAGGTCGAATAAGCGACCCTCATCAAACTTATATAAAACATTATCGATATAATTAGGCGTGTTCCGAGCAGCGCCCAAATCGATGTAAAATTTAAAGTGTTCTAATACTCAAACAATGTCGCCCATTAAAGTCTTTGTAACTGCGAACTATCACGTAACCTTACTTTGTGGGAGTTTTATGTACGTGTTAAGTATTAACAACGTAGTTTCAGGCGCACATACTTTATACCGTGCAGTTTATTCCCGCTTCCAATATGTTGAGTTCAAAAAGCTTAAAGTCTGTCGTAATTTGAATACGGACTTTTTTTTATTTGTCGATAGTCTTTGTGTCACTTTACATTCATCCTAGTAAGTTAAAGGCGGCAAAAGCACAAGCTTACATAATGCTTATTTTATATATTAATAGCGTAAGCCGATTTGGAATATGAGCATGGACCGAAGCATGAAAAAAATAGACGAAAACAAAAAATTAAATAAAATTGACCAACCACTGTCAACTACACTCATTTAAAAAAGGTTTCACAGGATTAAAATAAATGAATAAAATTAATGCGCAAATTTCGCTGGCTACCAACTAGTCTTAATTAAGCAGCTAGGTTGCATTAATGTAAATAAACTTAATACTTCCCTATATGCTTATTTGAGGCTTAGTTTCGGGCTCGGTGTGACCATTTAGCTTCTAACACAAATGTCTTCTGGACCGATGATTCTGGTAATATTTACTTGAAGGTCTCGGCAGCTTATCTTACTTCAAGTGTAGATTGAGCGCTAGCTTACACCATCAATCGTTAATGCATATCGCTGTGCGTGTTTATTCTCTTCTAGTGAGAGAAGAGTGGTGCCCAACGGTGGGACGTTGGACAGTACACTGCTCTCTCTAGAAGAGAAACATTTTAAAGTGCCAGTAGTCTGTTACTTGCCGCCGAGTAGACCACTCTCACAGGTAATCTCTGATTCATTATTTATTAAATTATCCATATTTATCTACATTACATGTTTAAATTTACATATTATATTTGTATCTAAGTCGGGCCTGTAGAAAATTACCTATTACACAACTCAGCTTAAAGTGCTACGCAAAACTTATCGACACAATAGCTGAACAGTAGAAAATGTATTCACCCTCGCTTTTTGGAGGAAAACATAAATAACATTTTTCAGCGCTTTCCGCTGGAAGTATAAGCAATGCCCCACAGGGCGAATTTAAAGTGACACAAATATATTATGAGTAACGAGACAACTCTTTAACAACCATTTGAAACCTCGGTGGAGCGAACACGTATTCACTACTAGGTTTTGCACGCGTCTACACTCTAGTGGACGTTCAATATTTATTTCTTGAAGATAAGGTGAGATAGAGGTAGAGGTACCATGCACTGCAGGCGATTTAGCCGCCACGACCGGGGAACCTCTCGTTCAAATAATGCCACCGCTAGTTGCAACTATAATCTCGCGTTTCGTGCGGTTTGTGTGTTTCCGATGGCCCATGGGAGGATGATGACAGGAACCACAACTGTAACTGTATTTTTTTTTACAAACGTAAATTTGGGCGTCGCGAAAAGCTCCGAATTCTCGTTTCCCGCTTTATGTTTTAAAAAAGATATGAATTTTAGATATGAAACGGCAATCAAAATTTTAAAATAATATTGTCTATGTCTAATTGTCTAGAAGAGAAACATCAAAAAATTTACGTGATAGTTTTGTGGTTATGATAATCCACTAAGTTCGTAGTTAGTAGTCAACGTAACATAGCGAGCTCAAGTAGATTATATGATGAGTATGACACCAATTTTGAGAGTTAAACCTCATGGAGTGTGTGATATTTCAGGGAGATAATAATCTCGCGAAAGAGAGAGGCAGATAGGCAAAGAGAGCGGGCAAGAATCTTGGAGGAGGTTTGTGCTGCCGATGCCGGTTGAAATGCCATCGTCGCTGTGTGAGTTAGTCGGTGATGGATTTGGGGGACCATATCTAGAGTACGGACCAGAGAGTATAATGATTCTCGAAATATTTGTTGTCAGCTCCCGCTGATGGCAATGTGGTAGTGGCCCCACGTATCCCGTACTTCGGTCACAAAGCTGTATAAAGAAGTAATTTTTCCAAAAAAAAGATAAAAATGACAGAAAATATTGTTGCACTGCAGCTACTACAGACTGGTAAAACCAGGACTAATTTAAGTGCACAAATAACGGGATAACTATAAAATATGTTTTGTTAATGTTGCACTTCTAAAGTAGATAATAATATTTTATTATAGTTGTTACTATGCATTTGCATTTCATGGAGTCATAAATGGCAACCATCACTGAAAAGTATGTCATCAAAATACACAAAACAATAATATCTTAAAACAAATTTTGCAAACTAGTCGACGTCAAACAAGTTTGAGTGGAATTGTAAATATATTACTCAAAAGCCTAAAGGTTAAGGGAGTTCCTACAGGATGCGGTTTCACCTGGGCAAAGGGTATCCAATTGTAAGGGTAACCAAAGGGCATAAATAAATACACAGTTTCAGAGAAACCTTGTTATGTATTTGAGGAGATATATCTTGTTATATCTTCTGTCTTGTAAGAGGTAGTGCCATGCAGCATTGCAGCTCAATTGGCCTACACAGCCGTGGAGATAAGTAAGCGAGTACTTATCGGCGTAAAGTTTCAGATGTGCTGCCGCATTTCGTGCGATGTAAGTACCGACCCATGGAGGGGCAGAAAGAAGGAGAGCCAGGCATCGGTATAACCTTTATGTGAATGTCTATGAGCGTAGGTAGTTCATGAAAAGGACTTCGACTTCGTATCTACGTTTTGCTACGTATTCTATGAAAAATAAATATTGAAATTTTGCAAAGCAATATAGGATATTGCGTTACAAAACATCAACAATTTTTTTTTGGAAGTTTTTTTTTGTTACTGATAAAAATATTTAATACTAGAATTTGTGCCGGTGTCCAATGTTCGCTATTATTTACAACTCTCACTAGTACTTTACTATTAAGTACCGATGTTAAAATTGTAATATTTCGTAAGTTTGATGATTTTATTCCTTTTAATGTGCGTCACGAAAATGACTCCTCGTTTGCCTCCCTATACTTTAAAAAATTTTGCTAAAATCATGCTTGCTATATTTGAAAATCATATGAATTATGAATTATCTTTGTTTAGATTAAATTTTAGGCTACGGCATCTAAGTTTTATAAGGACCAGCTAACAATGTCACATTGTCTACGTGTATGCCCATCTGACTCCGGAGTAAAAGCGATAGGTACATCGAAAGGAAATTCTGGCCTGATAATTCCGACCTTGAGAACCTGTGTCAGGATCAAGGTCTGTGGTTGAACACGCCTACACCACTAAACTAAACAGAATTCTAAGTCTATTTATATAATGGGATATTTTCATCCCTAATAACCTTTCGTTCTGTACCCATTTTTCTGTGCGTATCTTTGTATAAGCATGTTTTAAAGGTTAAGTATGGATTTCAGAATAACATTTAAGCATGATATTTACGATGATTATGGTGATGTTGTTGTTGATGATGATGCTGATAATAACAATGACAAGGATAGTGATAATGATAAACAAGTTAAAAATTATCATGTTATCATGATTAAAAGTTATCATATTACATGTATGATGATGACGATGGTAATGATCGTGTGGACGATGATGATTATGCAGTTGCTGATGATGATCATAACGAGAATGATGCTCATGATGATGAGGATAAGATAAATAACATAATAAAGCCTTTAATATTAAACTTGATGGGATTTAGCCGACCATTAAAATATTTAGACCCACAGACAGCCGGGTTAATGCAAATGTTTTCATAATTGATCCCGTTTATAAAAGGGTATCGTCCAAACAAATTCGACTTGGGATTCCCCTTTGTATGTTTAAAGTTAGGATCGTTGGGTCATGCACACTGGTCACTAATCAGCTAGCAATCAGAACGATTTCCTCGGTTTGCTAACGAGCAACATTTTACTACACAAACTACTTAAAAGAAAAGACGTGCTTTCATCAGACCGCTTCGAAATGCTAACAGCTTTGAGCGAATGAGGTAGGGATAATATTTTTGTATGAATGGAAACATAATATTCTTATAATCCGCTTGACAAGGACTTTAATTTATTTTTAGAAGTCCCGTTTTGAAACATTTTTATTTTGCAAAACAATTTACTTTTATTACTGTCATATATACAGGTACTGGCAATCCCCGTCCGCTTCGCAGCAACGGTAAAATTCATGAACAAGAAATAGCTCATGCCATTAACAAATTAATTGTTTATGTTGGACAAATATAACGCTTTGTTACAAATTTAAATATTACGGTATCCATACATTGTTGTATAAATAAGATGAGCTATCTTTATAAGAGCGTAATTATTTGTTATAATTATTAGAATTTCAGCCTGTAAGTCTGTAGTCTGTAAGTCTGTAGTCTGTAAGTATTTGCTTTGAAGTGTATTGTGCCAGATATTCATAGTTCCATTCGATAGTTATTTTCCATAAAATCTTATTTTTAAGATGGCGAAAATGCAATCTTAACATGTTTAAAAGACAAGAAAGTAATAAAACAATGTTCCACGAGCAGCAAACTATTACGCTGAAACGCCTATACATATGATTATGCGGCCAGACCATATATCTAGTATGATGTATCTAGCCTGTGACATATCCGTGCCGTCTGACTCCGTAATGCGGATGGGATTTCGGCGTGACGCCCGGGTGATTATTTAAGCCCCCAATTACATACCTACTAGTTAAGAAGACAGTTTATGAACTACTGATGCGGTATACCACGGCATTATATACACAATTGTAGCTACAGTTGAGATCTTATGTTTATTTATTCATTTATTTACTTCAATTATACAGTTCTCTGTACTTATACACTTTATACGAATGATTTAAAAAAAATGACTATGGCTTTACTTATAAGTAGTATGAGAGTCAAAGTAATATGATTGCAACGCAGAATGACTGCCGTATACAAAAACTTAAAAAAACCGATTCTAAAAATTAAATTCTTTAAATGAACCGTGATCCTTAATATTTGTTTTATTAAAGTTGTAGTTGACGTATTGTTATTGGAAATAACTCCATAAGAACGTAAGATGTAAAATCATGCGAACAGTGTCCGGTGAAGCGTAACTTCTTACCAGTATAACTTCTTATTTCAATAGAGAATCGAATGATTCTGTTCGAGTGAACTCAATGAAATAAACAATAAATACGAGTTTACAAAGAAGTATTATAAAAGGATCCAAGTAAAATAAAAGAAAAAAATATTTGTAAGTAAAAGTAAAAGAAAAGAATTTAAGTAATTCTGTTCTTTTAAGCATGAACTGAATACATATTAAGTTTTGCCCGCTTTATGCGTCTTTAGTCTATACCGGTAGCCATGTACCTAAAAACGCGCAACCTCATCCAAGAAGCTTCGTTTTTGACGATTCGTTTTTTCAATGACGTAAAATAAAACTCACGACTTTTTCGCGTAACGTTTAAAGCGATGAAAGAAACTGGAGAGTATTTTTTTTTTATTTATTGCTAAACAAACCGTACAAAATCGACGGAGGTAAAAGTCCAGAGGATAGTTGGCAGTGCAGTACATTATTAAGTTTGAGAGTATTTTTCGTTTATCTTTGGTCTGCGGGTCGAAACTTTCAAAGTTCTATTAGTTGTTCTGTTTAATTTAAAGTTTTCAAAGACTTGCCGTGGCTTGAACTAATTATCGTACCAAACAGAGTAAATATTAAATTAAAAATACGACGTTCTTTTTTTTTAATTATTAAAAAATAAGCAACTTTGATGCGATGAATTCTTTTGCTCGAATATTTTAAATATGCAAGTTATTCGACCTAAAAATTCTCCAGAAGGTTTTGGTTTGATAATTCCTGACATCGTGATGTAAAGAAAATGTGTATGTCACACAGAAAGAAGTAATTAATTGTTCATCCCATTCTCTTGCAGGTTATTTTTCTGACGATTCACTTTTTTAAATCTAATTTTGACTCATGACATCATTTAAAGTGGTATGAAAAATAATGAGGAATAAGCGTGTGAAAAAGAAAGTCTAGAGTTACCGACCTTACGTTTCTTGAACAATTCAAAATCAGGTTCGTCGTAAATAAATAAACTCAAGTCTGTCTTACTGTCGGACATCGGACTCTATTTGTCCACTGTTAGACAAAGACCACTTTCAATGAAAGCCAAGATAAGTGGTTAATTATTCAGATTTGATTGATATTTATATCATTGAACAAAATGAACGTAAGTTATTATTTTATAATAAAGGTGCAAGCACAGTAAACCATTGAAATGCCTATGAAACACCAAATACATCTTTACCGCTTGTTTTTATAAAAACGGCTCTAAAAATCAAGATTGAATAAACAACGCTATCTTTTAGTTATACTAGTCTGTAAATTCGTTTTGTCTGATTTAATTTTAATTTTAGACTTTTTTCCTAGATAAATAGAAGACGCTTGTCTTTGACTAAAAGAGGTAAGGTATTGTACGTACATAATTATGAGAACAATCCGCAATTTGGCTGCTAAACAGACGAAATTAAGCAACTCAAATTATATATAAATATCACCGAAATGAATTTGAAATACTAAACACTAATCGCTATCGAATTAGAACCTTTATCTAATTCATAGACCACGTTTATATTCATGTGCCTTCTGTGATAAGTGATACAAGTGCAAAATCTTAATTTTATAGAAGAGCGAAAATTTAAAAAACCGGCCAAGTCGCTGGACTCGCGCACGAAGGGTTCCGTACCATTATCTACGAAAACGGGAGCTTATCTTTTGTATGGGAACAAAAAAATCACGTTTATTGTATGGGGGTCCCCTTAAATAATCATATTATTTAATTTTTGAGTATTTGCTGTTATAACGGCAACATAAATACACCATCTGACCATCTGTAAAAATGTCAACTGTCTAACTATCATAGTTCATGAGATACAGCCTGGTGACAGACGGACGGACGGACGGACGGACGGACATCGGAGCCTTAGTAATAGGGTCCCGTTTTTACCCTTTGGGTACGGAACCCTAAAAATTATATTTTGTGAACCAAGGAGACCAGAATAGATCAGAAAATTTAAATTTATAAAAAAACAATTTATAAATAATTAATAATTTTTTTTGCTGATCATTTTATATAAAAAAAAACAAAAAAGGGTACAAGTCGACTAGCATCACAGATCACAGAAGGCACGGGTTTATAAACTCGACTCTAAACAAGAAATATTTAATAAGCAATGATTTTATTCTGTTTGTCATTGAGTTCTCCTAGACTATACATTAGTTTTGTTTGATTTAATTTTATTTTTAGATTTCTTTTTCATAAATAAATGGGAGACGCTTGACTTATACAATAATGTGTATGTATGTTTACTGTTTGATATTGACGAAAATATTACTAAACAGATTTGGATTCAATTGAATACGGATATTGTTTAAAATAACATAATAAATGCTTCCCATTGTATATTTTTTACGCGGTTGTACACGAGGGGCGCAACTAGTACATTATTAATTGATTACTGACGATCACAGACTTACAAGAAGTCACGCGTGGCATTGTATTTTTCCCTTAAATAAAATTTCCAAGCTCTAAAAAGTTATACAAAACGCGACATGGTAGCTTTATGCCATTTTATCTTAGACAGGTCGGCAAAATGCCGCGAGCCGCCAGCCGGAAGTGGCCCCCGGTTCGAGGAGAATCCCAACTCTCGACATTAATTATTCTTACACATTTAGTAAAAAAAAGCTTCTTTATGTTGGGGGGCCCATCCGATGAATTTGCATAGTTACGCCGCTGGTTAGACGGCGACACTTATGCCCAGATCAGCTACTGCAATCATTTTTTCTTCTACAACGCGATATCACAGTTCACAAGCCACACGAAACGCGACAGCTTAGCTGATACTTTAGGTCGGTATTATGTGAGTGAGCGTTACTCCACTGACTTAAAGTTATGCGCAATTCGGCTGCTAAACAGCATTGCACTATCTTCTAATAAAACTGTCTTTAACAAATATTGAATATTATCGAACTAATGATCACGAATTATATTACCAAAGTGCAGGCAGCGAAGGAATTTAGTCATGTTACCAGTTAACGCATTATATTACATTATTGTCGCAATTAATATTCACCAAGCAAAAATAAAATAAGCTATATTTATGCAAACTTGATAGAGAACTTATGCGTTGAGAGCTCCTCAATTTTTTTTAAATGAAAGCTCGGTAGCACCATTCCTTGACTATGACGTAGCAGAACCGAATACACATAATAAAAGGCCTTTATCTTTTTTGTTAATCTTAAAGCCTTGCATTCTCGTCCAGGGTATCTACTATCTATTTACCTATTTTCTGAATTTCAACTCATACCGCACAGCAAATTTAATGTATAACAACAAATTTAAATAAATCGCATATTAAACGTATTTTGAATGATAAAATAAAAAAGACTTTAAATCTGTGTTTTTATTATTTTAAATTTTTTTATTTGTTTTATTTAAAAAAAAATAAAATTTAACTACGAAATATTTTGCGCATTTAAACATTTCGCTATGTCTATAAATTGCTTATAAGAGTCAAATTAAATTAAATGATTTTTTTATCTACCTAAGATAAAATAATAAATAAAATGCTGTGTGTATAGCAATTTATATATTAATAATTATTATAAAATAAATAAACTTATTCTGAAAAAATGTTTACTAAAAATATTACTTAGATGGTATATAAAAAACTTTTAATATAAAAAAAACTAATTGTCTGTTTTCGTTAAAAAAAATATTTACATAAATAGCACTTTTTATGGTTCGATTCATAAAAAATAATAACAATGCCAAAGAAAAGTAGAACAATAAAAAATACTTGCACATTACCTGTACTATAAAATACTACATGAAATCCACAAAATAATAATCCACAGAAATTTCGTAAAGAATAAAACCTTAAAAAGTTACACACTAACGCTCAGCTTACAATCGCGTGATGAATAAAATAGTTCGCAAACTTCAAAAAAAACGCTCAGCGGACGGGGCAATAATTTCAATGAGGCCTAATATTAATAAAACAAATATTCACTGACCTCTTCCTCCGATAGTATTCCCACATTTTGCACAATTATCAATTGGAGTCAGAGAAAACTTCGACCGTGCTCATGGCCCGATAGTAGCAAGCGGTTGCTCTAGGGGACGTTCGGAATCAAACTGAGCGAAACACGGAGAGCGACTGCGAGCGTGCTAGGGCTACCCCCTCACCTTGTCCCCTACCGGTGGGCAGGGCCACAGGGATGATAGTGCAAGGGGCTAATTGGACGTCATGTGCATACAAAAATGTATCGATCGCTTGCTGTTTAGAATTTGATAGATTTGACTAAAAGACTTTTCGTTGTACGAATTGTTTAATGAATGAGGTGAGGTGATTCATTCGAGGTGAATGAATAGAAATTTTTTATTTCTCGTTACCTTATTATTATTATTAAAGCTACTGTTGATATACACGAAATTAATTTTATATTTAGGTTTTAAATAAATAAAACTTTTTTCAGATTTTGTGATCCATAGATTGTTAGTTACAGTTTCTATTATCTAATGTTAGTAGTAGTAGTTATTATCATTATCATTTACGCCGTCCTATGGCAATTTCAACCAAGTGCAGTCGTGCTGACAATACGCAAAATAGAAAGAAGAAATAAATTACTTCAAAACTATCACTTGTGAATTATTATCTTTGTACATGATAAATTAGTTTTTTTCTCTCACTTTTTTTATTTCTAGATTTCTAGTTGATTTTCTTAGATGGGACAGAATGCAATAAAATAAATAAAGAAGCCACCGCTAAATAAAAATACTTTTATTATTTTTGTAATAGATACATGCTTGCATGCAGCCGAATTGAACCGGCACGACCGGAGAGGTAGGTACCTCTCGCTTACACGAGACCGGCGTAAAGTGACAGCTATGCTGTCGCGTTTCGTGCAGTGTGTAAGTAGCCGGTGGCCCATGGAGATGTAGGAGGGCAGCGCATCTGTGTAGCCTCTATGTGGATGTTTATGGGCGGCGGTAGTCATGAAAATGGATTCGACTGCTCGTTTGCCCCCTACCCTATACCATAAAAAATACGATTTATAGTTATAAATATTTTATTCCCTTGAAGTTAGAGTTACACCCTACACTTAACTTGTATGTATTTATTGATAAAACTTCGACCCTTAATAGGACAATCTCGTGACCCTTCTACCAGCTGACACTTAAAATCAAATAATTGATTGTTCATATACTTTTGCACAGTAGTATCTAAATACTTCTGTCTGTCTGTAGCCGATGCGGTTTGGATGTTCAGTACATACAAGAGTAGGATCAAATTTCCTTGACGTTTATAAACTCTACATGCAGTCGCACAAAGAAGCATCTTGAATTAATTTATTACTAGCTGTAGACCGCGGTTTCACTCGCGAAAAATTCATATACTATACTTGACACTAACTCTATTGATCTATAAATATAAAGTTATAAAGTTCTAAAAAACAAATTCTTATTTTCTTCTTTTTTGTTATTATTTTTTTGCATTTATAATTGTTTTTGAATAATTAAATCATAGTTGGACGAATAATTATTTTGTTCTAAGTGACTTGTGTGTTCTTATAATTTGGTCCAGTGTGAAAGTCATTTCAACTGAATCGAATAACTGGAGATGTCCCCAGGCTGAACCAGGAATATCACATAATATTGCTTAGTCTTCTATTAATTATTTATTATGTTTTGACCAATGATTTTTATGGTCGGATCAGTATTTTCTAATATTAATGTTCCTACAAACAAGCAAATGTGTTTTTATTTTGCTGTATAAAATACTAGCTGCGCCCCGCGGTTTCACCGGCATAAGTTTCGGTCACGTGGAAATATCGAGATAATATGTAGACTATAATATGTTGACCAGATCTGTTAGTAATATTCATGCAAAATTTGAAATAAATCCTTGCAGTACTTTTTGAGTTGAGCTCGGACATACCTTCAGAGAAACAGACAGGCAAAAATTCTAAAACCTATATTTTTGGCCTCGATATCGATTGTAGATGACGCCCCAAGTATTCTTTTTCAAGTTTCGATTTTCTTACGAGTTTATTATAGGTATCTATGTATAGATAAACATAATATATAAATATTTTCTCCAACTTTACAGCTTATACGAGTATGTATACGATTTATAGGTATTATAATTTAATAACTCCAGGTGAAGACAATTCCAAAAACTTTATAAATGGTAATTTTTGAAAAGGACAATTTATAAATGGTATGTTTATAACACTACTTTGTTTTATATATAACAAGCTTTTACCCGCGGCTTTGCTTGAGTTTATAAAAACTATTAAAAATATCCTAAGTCATTTATAATAACTTCTAAGAATACGTATACAAATTTTCATGATGATCGGTTGAGTAGTTATAACGTGAAAACGTAACAATCAAACTCACATTCACATTTATATTAGTAAGAACATAAGAAGATTAAAACACTTACACATTAAATAACTCAATACACTTCTTCGTGATTATGCCCTGACCCTAAATTGCGGCCGTCCGTTAAATCGAAAGGAAATGAAAAAGCAAGGATTTACAGACGCATACATATGTTTATCCCTGTGTCCTGTGGGAGGCAGACACCACAGATTGCCACTTGCCACGATCCAGACACCCCTTTTGTGTTTCTACTTTTAATCTTATACACTTCCCTCGGTTGAGTGAGCCACGAGCATTTTTAAGAAACAAAAATCGTGTTTATCTATCAAAATGCAGGCATTTGTAGGTATTTTTTATAAAAAACCATATGTTATCACATGTTATGAAGAACAGATAGAACTTATAAAATCATTTTTTTATGGTAAAGGGAGGGCAAACGAGCAGTCGGAACCATTTTCATGACTACCAACACCCATAGACATCCGCATAGAGGCTATACAGATGTGCTGCCCTCCTTTCTCCTCCAACCACTATGGACCACCGACTACTTACACACCGCACAAAACGCGATCACATCTGATCATAAGATCTAATTACTTAATAACGCAATAGAAGCCAAACAAAATGATAATTTACTTAAGACTTATTTGTGCCACTAAATATAATAGTAGCCTATCATTGGTCACTAGAGCGTCAATATTAAATAAAATTATTGGACTACAATAAAGTAAAAGGACTACAAAATATAGCCTCTCTTCTATCTTTAAATTTCAACATGGGAATAGCATTAACTCTGAAGTTAGGAACCGTAACTCTTTATAATATTATGTACCTAGGTATAAATAAATATTAATGTTTTCTACAACTTCAAAGCGTATGTACGATATTATAATTAAATTATTCTCTCTTTGTAAATATAAGAGGTACCCTAAAATATTAAGATCTGCGTCCTCGACTGTGGATCTTGTATCACGTAGAACGGGAATCGAGAACCACTCCAATTACCCAAGTTTGAAGTACAAAAGTAAAGATGAAATAGCTCACAAAAAATATATTATAATATTAATTTTTCCCTTTCATTTCTTGCCTTTAAGAATATTGAATTATGTGCCTCGTGCATTCTATATGATTGAAAAGAATTGTGTTTAACTAACGTAAGTACGCAATTCCATGTGTTAGATGTTAGGTTGTTTTTTTTATTCCAAACGGTGTGCCAGTGTTGTATTAATCGCAAGTATTTTTAAAGGATTACATGTATAATTCAAATAAATATATGAATATAAAGATCTATGTGTAGGTATTTGTGTGTCCTTAAAAATGGTAGGAGATAGCTCTTTAACACTTTTTTCAACTTTGTTCAGAATTCTCCGATAAAAGGATGGGCCAAAAGGCGCACAGGGGTACGGCTGGCCTCTAATATATTTTTGTAGCATACATATTTTTGTTTTTTTTATAAAACACGCAGCCTACTATTTTCTATACAGACTTTATCCCTGTCACTACATCCCTCTTATATGCCACGCTGTTCCTACAGACCGCACTAAACGGGGATGTGATCACTTCTCGCTCACTTAGGAGACACTGCACACTTTAGAGGTACCTCT
>LUGF01024071.1:305097-344907 GCA_001625245.1 Calycopis cecrops
TTTTTCACACATATTTAAATTTTCAAAACGATGAAAAAAAATGAAAAAATAATTATAATATTACTTCTATTTTGATGCAAGAGAAAAATCCATACCATCAGTTGGCATTCTCCAAAGTCACGTTAAGTAAAGCTAAGAAAATTCATATACGGCGAAACTAAAATTAAATGAATTGCAATTTAAAAAAGAAATATAATATTATTAAATATATTTTATAATTTTGTTATGATTAGCTTAGTGAAAACCCTTTTTAAAAATTATTGAAACTGTGTATATTAATGGCTTCCTTACTAAGGGATAAGGGATTAAAGGGATCCTTAATACATACATCCTAATCACTAAAAAGCATATTATTATAAAGATAATTTTAGAAAAAATAAACACAAAGCTTAAAAAAGATAAAAGCTAACATTAAACCTTGAACTTGGGCCCTAACAAGCTGTGCCACCCCTTATTAGATTAAATAACAAATCTAACAATCCCTTACGTACCCTCCACAATAACACTCCACAAATTAAAAGGGCGTTTTCTGCTGACTGTGTGAGATTCGATCCAAATTAATATTGATCAGAGATTTCCAAAGTGTGCAAGGTAGAGAAATCAGGGGCGCCGTGAGGCATCATCATCTTGATGCCATGAACGGCAAACGCACGTTATGTTCAAGCATCACCAAGTTCAAAAGTAGCAAGAATCAATTTGTTTTAAATAATCAAAACTGAGATATCGAATTATACATAACACTAAAGGTCGCCGCACAGTTATCAACTCGGAAAGGGATCGTAAACGGAACGCCTATCGCCTAGCCGTCAACCAGGCGTCAACCAGGCGGTGCCGATCCGCTTACGTTACGTGCGTGGCCATCGCACACATATCAACTCGGAAAGGGAACGGAAACGTATCGCCTATCGCCTTAGCGGTAGGGTGACCAAAAAGTAATCCTGTAGTTGTATATAATATAAAACTCATAGGTGACTGACATAGTGATCTATCAACGCACAGCCCAAACCACTGGACGGATTGGGCTGCAATTTGGCATGCAGGTAGATGTTATGACGTAGCATCTGCTAAGAAATATATTTAGGTTAACTGCGTAAATAGATAGACTGATGTGACGAAACTAACATGCGTGTGAGTTTCCAGTGGCCCATTGTAGGAGGATGAAAAAAGGAGGGCAGCGCATCTGCGCGCATCTGCTTAGCAATTGTGTGGATGTCTATGGACGTCGATAGATATTAGATAAGTAAAATATAAGATAATATAAGTACAAAAATAAGTACCTCACCACCACGATCCAAGCCTTGTCGTGGCGGTGGGGCTTAGTAGCCTGGGGTGCAACCAGCACCTTGGGTGAACTAATTGGGCTACCCCCTATAGAGGTAGCGCCACGCTGCATATTTATATGCAGCTGAATTAGGCTGGTGCGTCCGGGGAAGTACCTCTTTCTTACTTGACATCGACGTGAAGTGACGGCGACGGATGTGAATCGTCGTCGCGTTTCGTTCGGTCTGTGTAGGGGATTCCTACAATAAATTAGGTATTTCTTATAGCCGACACTTACCAATGTGTTCATTTAAGATCGTTGATAACAATGTATTGTTACTTCTAATAAGTGCCGGAAGAACTCTGAAATGTAATAACAAGTATCAGGTTCGTAGTTTCGTCGCACGCTCAAAGTGCTTACGTTGTAAATACCGCGATAAGTCGTGAAACTCCAGCCACCTCTATTAATGATTGTGACTTTAAAACTTGTTAAATGATGTTTAGTTATTTTTTGGATTATTATTTTTGTTCTTAAGAGAGGGGCTACTGTAGGGGACACACACACGTGAATAAATGCCTCGTCAGGCACGCTTGGCTTATGACGTGAGGATCGTCTAACGATTCTCCAGTCGGCTACCAACTCTTTAACCAGCACTACCAATTAACCAAGTATTAAGTTCTTATAAGTTATCAGTGAATTAAGCAATAAATACGAACTACACATAATGACTTATCCTTGAACATACACCCAATAATATATTATAACTCAAGTCATATAATAACCACTAAACAAGTTTGTACATTGGTGACCCTGACGTGATCTGAACACGCAACCTTCTGATTTGGAATCCAGACAACGTTGCAGAAGCCTCTCGTTCTTCACAAGTATCAGAGGTGATACAGAAGCAGAAGTCGCACACAAGTTCAGAAGTCTGCCAGGGCAACGACGCTATTTCGGCAAAACTAGCCAGAATTAAAATCAGCCTGGCTAGTATAGAACGTGGCCGATCGAACAGCCCTCGGAAATCCAACCAAGCGCGGCAGTCTCATCGTTCCCGCTCACTTTCAAGAAACCGGAAACCTTCAAATTGGCTCTACAGGTATCACTGGAGATAACGAGCTCATCGCTGTATACCACCATGTGCTTTGAAGCAGAAGGAAGCTGGCGAGAATACCACCGGGATACGTCCGTCGGAAAACTAGTAGGAGATGCACAGCTGTCGGCGGAGGCCTGTGCTATCGTCCTCTGTCGTCGCCTTTTGGTCATGGACCACAACTCAGGACTACGATTTCTTGTCGATACAGGTGCTAATATATCCGTACTGCCGGTAAGCAAGAATGTTTTTAAAAATAATAAATGTTCCGATTACAAATTGTATGCCGCTAATGGTGCAGAAATTACCACATATGGCGTTAAAACGATAGTATTAGATATTAAGTTACGTAGGCCATATCGTTGGGATTTTGTTACAGCCAATATTAAACAACCTACATATATTAGGTGCCGATTTTTTTAACGCATCATAAAATATTAGTGGATATGCACCGACGTGAATTGAAGACGCAAATCTAATTTTGACATGCCTAGTCTGTGTACAGTATTTAGTGATGGAGTCAGTCAGAAGTCAGATATATAAGAGCAAGAAGAAAGTGAAATTAAGAGTGAACAAAATTATAATGTTGCAATAATTAAATTAAACGGACAACGTGCAGAGTCCCTCTGCATACGTGCGCGGAGGTTGAACTAATGTAGCCACGTTGTTCAAGATATCGGATCCCGAATTAACTTTACAAATCCAAGATTTTTTTTTTTTTTTATAAAACGGTGATCGCATTGGAATTTATTACGCATGGTCATAACTATAAGTGTCCTGTTGCTGATAGATCCGGGGCACTCCAACATGGCGGCCGAAGGCTCTCGCAGTGGTTTTTAGTCGGTAGCGGTTTTACACTGAGTCCGACACACCCTCCCGGCTGACCCAGTAGCCGGTTGGACGGTGCATAAAGCATTTTCCCTGCGACAAAAAAAAAAAANNAAAAAAAAAAAAAAAAAATGGTCATAACTATAAGAATAATCCAGACCTAATATTGCTTAGACATAGTTTCAGCAATACTATGACGTTCTTGGTAGACGACACAACAATGTTGAGTATTATATTTGCCTACCAATGCTAACTATGAGCAATTTTGGTAGAAGAAATTGTAGATGGGGCTTACCGACCGGAGCATATGCGAATGTACTAGCTAAACCCCGGACCGGCACACACCAAGTTAATGCCTACCAACGTCACGAGTAGAAACTTTTTGCCGCCACAGGAGTCTGGATGAGAATAAATGGCAAAGCGACAGTACCACAGGTGTTTTTACAATGTGTTAATTTAAGATCGTTTATAACAATGTATTGTTACTTCTAATAAGTGCCGGAAGAACTCTGGAATGTAATAACAAGTATCAGGTTCGTAGTTTCGTCGCATGCTCAAAGTGCTTACGTTGTAAATACCGCGATAAGTCGTGAAGCTCCAGCCACCTCTATGAATGATTGTAACTTTAAAACTGGTTAAATGATGTTTAGTTATTTTTTGGATTATTGTATTTTTTTTAAGAGGGGGGCTACTGTAGGGGACCAAGGGCTCCGGTGAGCAAAGGGGGGTGGGCATGCTGTGCTCAACACTATGGCAAAAGGCAAGCGAAGCAAGAAGCCGAAGATACCCCAAACAGTCTCGGTGACCTTTTGTAACATCAGGGGGTTACATTCAAACCTGAATGCCGTTCACCACCACCTTGAAACGGCGAAGCCGAAACCGAAACGCAGATATCCTCTCCGACTGACACTTCCCACCTTACCTACCCGGGATATAAATTGGAACACTCCTTCAAACCGCGGCCGGGTTGGAGTGTGCGCATACGTCGATGAGAATGTCTGCTTTCGCCGTCTAAGCCATCTTAAAGACAGGGACATCTCTTCATCCTCTAGCTGCGTATAGACAGCGACGACCATCCTCGCGTCTATGCGTGCCTATATAGATCCTATAGCGGAAATGACGCAATTGATCGACTCATCGAAAACATCGAAATGGCGACCGATTCCGTGCTCCAACAGATTCCGACCGCAGAGATTAAACATATTATTACATATTAATATATTAGATTAAAACATATTTTAGAAATTACAATTTTGTGTCATTACACAAGCAAATTTTGGTCTCACTTTGGGGCATCCGAAACAATTAAAAGTGACGATCCGAGGCGTTTCCGTTCCGCTTCCCATTAGTGTGCGTTGCACTATGGTGTTTCATACAAAGAATACTGACCGGCTCGAGGCGATACGTTTACGATCCGTTTCCGAGTTGATAAGTGTGCTGTGACCATTAAACTGAATGTTGTCCGACTATGGTATTTAATTTTCAAATGTGTAGATTGATGAATTCAAATATGATACTTGCTACGACGCATCGTAACGAATTACAACCCATGAGGTATCGTTAGATACGTATTGCTAACAATAAATATGTCGATAAATTCAACGAATAAAATGTGCGGATGTCTATAGACATTGGCAGTCATTATAAGTCTCCGATTGTTCATTTGTTTTTTCTCTTACACTACAAAAAAGAGTGGACATTTTAGGCAATGGATTCAATGTGAGCTGTTAAATCTATAAAAACTAAAACAAAAAAACAAACACAAAATGTAACAAATAAAAGCACAAAACGCAACACTAATAGGTAAATGAAATGTGACGTCAAGGGAGGTGACATCAAAGCTTTGCAGATGTGATCAAATTCGCACCGTGTAAAAAATCACGTTTAAACTAACGACATATACTCGTATATCGGATTTGAACAATTTTTGTCCTGTACAAATAGTTTTTATTAACATTTCTTTCTTTCTTTTTTTTTTGACTTTCCAAAGCATTAATTATACGAATATTCATTACAATAAAAATGTATTAATTGTATTTGGCGCAATTTATTATATATTAAATTATAAATATCGAACATGATAAAGTTTTTTTGCATTTCCAATGTAGATAACACTGGCGTATCTCTGTAATCCTATTAGTAAGGAGCGCTGCAATACTAAACCAGTAATTGCGACCCGAACTAAAAAAGTTTGGGAACCCCTAATATAAAGGTTTCCTGCTGATTTTTATGATTCACTCGCACGTGTATTATAAACCTACTTATCTAAGGGTTATCTATAGAAATAAAAAGCCAGGTTTGTTTGTTTGCTTTTTTTCTGTTTTAGTAAACCCGCGGAATAGCTATTCACTATAAAATAATTAAGTAAAGCTTTTTAAAGCAATTTTATGATAATATATTACAATTAAACATTTTTATTTAGCAGTAGTTATTTTCTTATAGTTCTTAAAAATCCTTATAGTTTCTAGGTCATTGATGCAAAACGTCACTCACCTAAGCGTTCTTCTTGGGGACTTTGTCCAGCATATTTTTGAGGACATCACAAACGAAACCTTGATTCTAAAACCTAGTGAGCACATTGGTTATCATTTATGCTAAGTGATCAATCGAATTATAGAATGTATATTGTGAGCGTATGGAGAATTTTTTTTCTCACTTTCTAAATTGGGTCAACTCTTTCACTAAATAGTCATAACTATAGGATTGTAAATTAACGAGTCGAAATAAGACTAAAATAGCATATTGAGTTTTGAGCTATAATGTGCGCGTATTCTTATAAAAACTGCTAATATAGACAAAAGACATTCTCTCGTCTTATTGTTACACTTAAGGGTTTTTGTTCATCTTAATGTATGCAATTTCACAAAGAATACGCTCGCTGTTGGCAGCTCTAAATGTGATATGCAATATTCAACCTTAACAACTCTTCGTTTGAAATAAGTGAAGTAAGTCAAGTTTGCAGTTTTGGCTCTGACTTTAAGATGTAGATTTTCATAACACAAATTGTACTCAAGTGAAATAGATCTTTTGTGCTACGGCATAATTGAGTTCTTCTCTTTTGTGTTCCATACCTTAAGGGTAAAAAGGGACCAAATTCTTAAGGCTACGCTGTCCGTGTGTCTGTCTGTCCAACTTTCTGTCCATCTCCATGTTCCATCTCATGAACTCATGACTGATAGCTAGATAGTTGAAATTTTCCCAGATGACATAGAACAACAAATACTATAAATTGTTAAATTATAAATTGAAGTAAGAACAAATTTACATAATTATATGTGTATTTCATATCATACAAAATGTGTGCAAAAGACAACAAATATTTCTTGTTTGTCAACATAATATTATTTTATATAACCTTCAGTGTGTGTCCGTCAGTAAGACAATTTATGAGTAAATCGTCAATAAAATGCACACACATAAAAGTTTTAAAAAGAAGACCGTAACTTACAACCGATATATCGACATGTCGACAGGAAAGTCTTAAGTTTTAAAGTTATTAAGGTCAGTCAATACTGACCGTAATATCTTTAAAACTATATGTCAATAACAATATAACTGTCATTATTTTGTTGATATATAGTAAGCTTGAATTTGCGACAGGTTGTTTCCTTTTTTCACGCCCCCACTCTGAATGTGAGTTAGAGGTACTTGCACGGCCGTGTCGCCCCGATCCGCCTGTAATACAACATGACATTTCCTTTTACTAACAGAACTGTGGGAGAAGGAAAGTGTTAGGTAGTTAGTGTTTACATGATGAATGGAAATAGAATGGTGTTTTACTCTTCATCTTATTTGAAAGCGTGCTGATTTTTTATGTGAGTCATTAACATTATTACCTTTATGAGCCCACTGGACGTATGGGCTCTCTTTGTGTTTTCTAAACTAATATCATCACTCAAAGAAGGGCACGCGTCTGTAAAGCCTCTATGCGGATGTCTATAGGCGTCGGTAGTCATGAGAATGGCTCCCACTGCTTGTTTGCCCCCCTATACAGTTAAAAAAAAAACCAACGTTTGTATTTATGTTTTAACTATATTTGTACCTCACATAAACCAATGAGTAATATATAGAGTATTTGGACGTTATATAGCTCCGATTTTTCATCCCAATAAATGAATTTCTACCGAGGTTCGATGTTTCATCTGTGTATACTGTACACTGCAAATTTACTTGGAACCTGTTATTCGGTTGATGGTATACATAGTCAATAGTTAGTGTAAATATAGTATATATTTCGGTGTTCTATACAGGTGGGAGGAGAAAGGAGGGCAGCGCATATGTAAAGCTTTTATGCGGATGTCTATGGACGTCGGTAGTCATGTAAATGGCTCCTAATGCTTGTGCCCCCTATATCATAAAAAAGATAGATATAGTGGTAAAAACCATGGGGTAGAGCTAACAGTATTCAAAAGCTAGACATGTTCTAGAACATTCCTGAATGTCCCGTGTTGCGTAACGTAATAGTTGTAGTAATTTTAATTAGCCTCGCAGTACGTTCGTGTCGTATATTCATTAGAGCGGCGGATCGCATGCCGTGAGGAGGTGTAATAAATGTGTACCGTACGATACAACCGATACCGCGCCGTGAATAACTTGTTAATGTATCCTCCACATTGAGAACAATATCATCATCTTATACCCCTGCGGCTGGTAAATCATCGCCAGGAGAAGCGTACTTTACAAATTTTGAAAATTTTCAAACTAGCTTTTTTATAAAGAACAGGGGGCAACGAGCACTCGGAGCCATTTTGATGACTATTGACACCCATGGATATCCGAATACCGGTTATACAGATGCGATTCTTCCTACTTCCTCCTCCACGGATCACCGGAAACTTACACACTGCACGAAACGCGATAGCACAGTTGTCACTTTAAGCCGGTTTCGTGTAAAGGGGAGGTGCCTCCAGGGAACGCCGGCCCAAGTCGGCAACATGCATGCATGCAACGTGGCACTACCTTTTACTAAAATGTCAGAATTACTAAAATGTCGGTCGTAATTGCCGAATGCCGTTGAAATAGTAATGTTACGTTGTGTAATTGTAAAACACATAAAATTGAAAAATTAAAAACATCATTTACTCCAAAATAAAATTATAAAATTAGGTACTTTCTGAAATTAAGAGGGTATATAAAGTTAGGGTGTTTTATTTTTATTTATATAGGTAGATAAAATACATGCACAGTCTAAGAATTAATTAATTTGGCTTCTATTTATTATATTCTAAAATATTTTCCAATGGCATCCAAACATAGCTAAGTTGCCTTCCATATTGTGTGTTCCATATTCAATATGTTTATTAGATTTCCATTGTACAGACAAGTGAAAAAAGGTTAAACTTTTCAATGTTAAAATATGTGATGTTCAGCTCAAAGGTAAAAGTATAACGGATGATATTACTTCACTCCTGTTGCATCATCCCGCTTGAAGAAAAGCTGAACTTCGCGTCGTAGGTAATAAAATTCGTAACAACGCTTTTAGCCTTAAAATAAGCCTGCGATTTCATGAGAAGAAGCTTGTAAAAGCAGCATTTTTTTGGTTCAAAATACCACTTTCGAGTTTATTTAAAAGATTTTTAGTTATTTCGAAATCTATTAAAACTTTTTTAAACGTATCCTTTATATCAAATATTACATTAGTTTAGTTGTTTCTCGGTGAAATGTTTTTATTTCATACAATATTACGTATAAAATTCTTTATAATTTTTATACTTAACTAGCTGTGCCCCGCAGTTTCACCAGCGTAAATTTCGATCCCATGAAAAATAGAAAATCATGCCACGGCATCCCGCACCACATATAGTTTTGGCGGTAGACCCTATAATATGTGACGTAACTATAAATATGTGACGTAACTATAAAGTTTCAATAAGCCACTTCCTACTACCTTGTTACTGCTGTTACTTACTACCCTCTTCTGCTTATATTATAACAAAATTTGGAATGTCATTCGACGTTACACGAAAGAACTTGCTATCTAGCTTAATATATTAAAATCTCCTGTCACGATATTTGTGCATTGTAGGAAGTAATATCCGATACCTCTGGGCCGATTTGAAGGAAATATGGCACATATGCTATTTAACAGTAATACCAAGTAAGCATACATCAAAGACTGTGAAGAGAGTATGCCGGCTTTGATGAATTTTATAATTATATAAAAACCAACGGTTTTCATATCCAGGGCTAAGGATGGAGTCGGTGGTAGATTATATCAGATTCCTGTTTATGAGATTCCTGAGATCAGTGTTGGCACCAGTTATGGGATAACGTCAGCAACATGCTATGTACCACAGGCAAGTGGAGTTAAGCGCATTCGTAGCACAGCTTCTACTACTGCTACGGTTAATAGTAGCACATGCATATGAAGTTACGCTGTCTGGTCGCACAGGAAATTGGAGCTATTCTCATCCGTAGCTCAGTTAATTAGCGCTACGAACGGTGCTACGAACGGCAGGTAATTTGATTCCTTTTAGTTTTAACATTTGTAGGCCAGCAAAAATGTCGTACTAAAAATTAAAAAGGAAATTTTGGAAGTTCGCAACCATAGATAATTTAATTTGATAAGCTAATGTCTATCATCACTATTAAACTGAACTTCGGGAAGTAAGTACTAAAATGTATAAATGCACCACGGTAAAATCTGTTTAATTGTTTTTTATTTAGCACTAACACTATACTAGTTTGCATACGATTCTCTAAAAAATAATTTCGTTAGTAGTGTCGTAGAATTTGCAGCCAACTCGAAAAGGCACTACCGAAATGGATTATTTTACTCTCACTCATATATTAATGAGTATTTTTCTCGCTGTAACCTAATAATGTATTTTCACACTGCCTAATTGGGATGAGTTGCTTGAGTGGGATTCACTGTTTTGGACGTATGTTCTCATCTTGTACAAAGTTAACAACAACGTAGTTTGCAATTGTTTTTCTTTACATAGCTATAATAAAAAATTATAATTTTTAGATTTTTTCCTTTATACGCTTATTAAATTTTGTGATTCTACGTCACCGATAACATAAAATACCTCAGGTTTTCTCGAGAGACAAACGGAAAACAGAGAGATCTTTCAATGGTTTGAGTTTTTAATCATAATAATATAATACTTTTGTGTAGTTACGTATGCAGTATTTACCCTACTAGATTTAACCCGCGGCTTCACTCGTGTTGGTTAAAACCTTTTTCTTTGTTTAATAAAAAGTATCGTATATAAATTTTTACTAAAAAGTTTATAGGATACTTTTTATAAAAATATTCTTAGAGGTATTCCTTTAAATTTAATTTTGATGTGAAAGCATAAAAAACTTACGTTCATATTTATATTTTACAAAGTTCATATTCATATTTATTATTTTCATATTTATCCCTATCAATACCTATAGTAGACATAAATGCTAAGTTTTTATTTTTTTACTCAATTCGTATTCTTTTAAGAAGGTCACATGTACCTACGGTGGCATTGTCGTAGGTGGGTGGCATTAGTGAGAACAATTCTAAATCTATGGGTGGGAGAGTGGGAGAGTGGGTGAAAGATGGTATAGCATCTGCGTAATAATATTATGTGGAGATTAACGGGCATTGGATTGTCGGTTTGTGGTTCTATCTAAAAATGTGCTTCATTGTAAGGACAGACTAACACTATAGACCTTGTTCTAACTCCATTCATCGTGGTTACTTTATTTTCAAGTTAAAAAATTGAGTCGCCTCGTTTGTAATAACAATGGAAAATTGCCAAAATGGATTGTCATTTATCAATGCCAACCGGTGACAGTTCCCCGCTTTGAATGTTAATAGGAGCGACCACTAACGTCATCTACCCAAGCAAACTCGACCTTGGGCGCATACACTGATCTCTATAGATGTGGATACAATAGAATGATTTCGAAAATACTTAGGAGCAGCTCTTAACAACAAAATTCACGCACTATTTATGCTTCAAAACATTAACATATGTATTGCAAATTATTATGTACTATCGACATAACTTAACTATAGTTGGCGCTTGGGCGTTAATGATCAAATGATGACAAATCTTATGCCTCTCGCTCGCACATCGCGCATATTCAGAAATAATTGGATTATCAAATAGCTACCCTCTATAATATTACCAGTCAATTTTAATATTGTATTCAATGTAAAACTTGATTTAATAAAAATAGACGCATGGCCTGGAAGACATAATAATGTATTCGAAGCCTGATGAAACTGATATCATCATGATGACAATGATGAACCCTAATATCAGATAATATCGATTTTTTTAAAAATATCAAAAGAGATTGTATCCATTTTAAAACTAAAATAAAAAAACTTGTACATGAATGCTATTCCTTTCTGAAAAAGAAGTCCTTAGAACCTATACAAGAGCGATGGTCGCTGCAACTTTCATTAAAGTTACTGAAATAGAAAACAAAGTATTCTATCATGTCCGCCAATTTTGAATACAGAAAATGTTTTATATTCGAAATACACGGCGCTAGTCGCTTGCCATATTTTCATCAAGGATCAAAACAAACGCCAGATTCTAAAAAAAAAAAAATTTTCTGTACTGACTGGAGGTAACATGTCAATACAAGCACATTCAAAATGCATATATTTTAACCTATGCGCTAACTATGCGACGTCGCATGCAAAATTATTCGTCGCAAAATAAAAATATATTTCGCCATTGTTTACCGTTTGATATTTAATTATATAAATAAATCGCCTTAAGTATTCTCAGATAAGTATAATCAGGCATCTTCCAGTATACGTACAAATATGAAAATAATATGTATATTACCGTTTACATAAGAGAAATCTCAGAGTGTTTTTTATATATTGTAGGTTATTTACAAGTAACATATATTTAATAATATTTTAAGGTATCTGTATGACCGACAAATTACCATCTCTCGTATTTTTTTCGTGTTTTTTTTATAAATATGCTAGCTGCGTTTCGATCTCTTGGTAGTATCAAAGTGATGGCTGATTCTCAGACCATCCCGATATGCACACAAGTTAGTTAGTAAGTTAGTCGGTGGGGACAATAGCCGAGCCGGAGACTGTACCTGATTGAGCCAGCCGGCTTCCGGGTATCGTACGTAAGGTTTTATCTCCTGAGTTACCAAAAAAAGGAGCGTATAAAAGTGGATTAAAAGATCAGAAGATGCTAATGAAAAGATCATAATCAAATAAAACATAGCCTTGTCCTTATTCATTGCAAGTGACACATCTCCAACAGTAGACAATAGGCTCTAGTTATGATGATGATAGGACCAGTTTATCCACTCGTATCCATTAACAGACTACAGCCTTCATGACACAAAAAGACCATAACATCGACATCAAACCATCAAATTTAACGGGAAATACCTCGAAATGCGGCCTGCATATCATAAAAATATGCCCACCTTTTTCTTTAATGTTGTTCCGAACACCGCTAAAGATAAATCAAAATAGATTCCCTCGGGAGAAATAATATTTCACAATCTTTATTAAGGCCCAAACTTAGCTCCTTAGCATAATTTACCACAAAAGCTTCACTGAACAATAGGTACCCTGAATTGAGCTCCGGCTGGCGTATTAATTTAAATCTGTTTTGAATATCAATAGATGGCGTTTTAAAAATATGAAAATGTTCTTTTTGTGCCCGATCTTAAGTGATATGCTAACTCAGCAAATGTAGGGTCGGAAAATGGAACAAAATTACAACAAAACAACAACAACAACTCATCTTCACGCCAGTTCCTTAACGGCATAGGCAGAGAGTACCGAGTACCACATGTACATCCTCAAACGCTTTCCTTGCATCGTCTACATTCATAACTATCTTCATACACACACGCCGGGTATGTTATACACTTCTTGTTTGTGTACAAATAAATGCACTTTCTTGAAATACGACAATATAAGACATTGAAAATTAAGGTTTATCTTTTTTGTAACAGGTACTACCAATTGACCTTATGATCAACAACATCAGCATGTCATTATAATATAAAACCTGTATAACTTTGGCTACACATTTTATAAAATAGTTCCTCTTTTGCAGATCAGGCGTGCATGATAACAATGGCTACGATGCCTCAGGAGGTTTCAAAAGTGGCCAAAATTTCAACTCTCCATAGGGCTTACCGATGTGAAAGACACATAGAAAGTAATGTGTTTTTACGGAGACTTAAAACTTGAAATTAGGCACATTACTAGACTTACACTATGAACTCTTGTTTACCCCTCAAGGCTTATCATGGTAAACATAAAAGGTTCAACGAGCTCAAATTGCGTACTACACAACATACTCCACAAATAGGTTCATCCAAATCCAACGCAACGATTATATTTACGGCCTATTCACGTCCTTCTGTAACCTTCTATTTATTCTTCAGTATTAAGATGAGGGACAATGTTTAAAACTTACAAAAATCAAAAAAATTAAATGATACAATCAATTTGTGCACATTTTCTGTAGGAACCGTATGAAGCTAGACTTGAGACTCGGATATTACATACGAATCGGATGGTATAAAAAATGAAGTGTATTTTCTATAATCCGTTTAGGTGCTCTGATTTCTCTGTTATTCGGTGTAGATAGAAATACATAGTACATACGTAAGCCTCATTTAAAAAGTGTCGTCAGTGAATACATGATCAGATGCAATAGGGCCAGATTTATACACATATTCCTTAATACCTTATACCCCAAACGGAAAAGTCACTCCCGCGTGCGTCTTTTTTTTCATTTGCAATGTTGCTGCAAATGATCAGTTGTAGAGTTTTGATGATTAATGACGCATAAAAACATCCGCACATAGGTCATTCTTGTCGAAGAACTCTACTATGACCGGCAGCGGACGACCAGCATCGAGATTCCATCTTAGAAGAAAGGTTGGTAAAAAAGAGACATAGAAAATCGAAACACTATTTTACATACCAGCAATATACCATTCAGCATATAAAAGAAATCTTATGGCTTAACAAGGATCTGTCTGAAGAAGGATACGGATGGCAAGAGCCACAAAGACTATTGTGTGCCTAAAAGGAATGAAAATTATTTAAATATTATATTATACTCACAGAACATGCTTACGCGCGAATTAAATCCATTAGATACGGTCTTACTTCAGTGGCTAAACTTGACTTAGTTGTTTTAAAACTGAAAATGACCCAATTACGCAAACTGGATAGAGACGACCTGATAATAGTGATAGGACGACTTGATCCCATCCAGTGACAATAATTATCAATAACGTTGGACATTTACTATGTACTATAAATTATACTGGAGCGACATGATATGCAGACGTATTGCTGTACAGTGCAACAGTGTGTAATTTATTGATATATTTATACAAGAGATATCCAACTTTACGTCGTCGGAATACGTGGGTTTATCCCAAGCATCGTTATGCGCCTTGGTAAATATTCAGCTGGTGTTGCAATTTGATATTCAGGTCAAAGGATATTGAATGTTAATATCAAATTAATCACTATTAACGTTTCAACTTGTTCTTTATCTGGTATTAATAGACAACGTGATTATAAATAAACTGACTGATCTGCACGGGCCAATCCAATGAATATATATCCATTTTACTTTCTGATTATGTACCTTCCTACTAATGATAAAAAAGTTTAAATTGGTCCGGTAGTTTAAGAGACTATTTGCCACAAACAAAGTCATCAGATAATCGTATCTGAATGCCAAATAAAAAAAATCCTACTTGGCAATATCATTTTTGTCATCCGATTAATGCAATGGTAACGTAAGCGGCTATGTCGCCCATCGGAATCGCCGCATCTGACCAAGGCAAATAAATCTAGATAATTTCACTATATATAATAAAAATATTAGATATACAAAACCTAAATTTATGTCATAGCTAAATATCTGTAACATAAGTCCTTTTCGCACGATATACATGGTGCTGATAAAGTCGCAGATTATTGAAAAAGCTAACAGATTTTTAGTGCATGCGCTACTGATACTATTGAACTGGTTCCATTAGTAAATGCATTAGGTGTATCAAATATTACCATTATATCATTTTATTTGTACAAATAAATTTTGTTTTACAAATTGTTCAAATAAATTTTGTTTTAAAAGTTATATGAATAAATTTTGTTTTAACAATTGTACAAATAAATTTTATTTAAAAAAATGTAAAAATACAGTTTGTTCTTTGTACGTCGGGTTTTAGTTACAGGTCCATAAAACAACTATGAGTTTAATTCATTGTAAATTCAATAGCCCGATGGATGTTGTTAATAAATAATTAGTTCTTGTTTCAGAGCTACTTCAACTTATTTTATAATTCAAACATGGCGACGAAAATAAATGAAGCGATTAAAAAATCTGTCCTGAAAGGCACAAAGCTCAGCCTCATCTCATTATTCATTCAGATTGTGTGAGCACGCTATACAGTTGATGGGCTCGGATGCGATAAATGGTATTCAAGCAATTGATAACATTGAGTGAGCTTCTTTGATTGTATAGGAACTAGAAGTTTTCACCTTTTCAGTTCTGAGAAGATAATTTTGGGACTCAATCATAAGTTATCCCGGTAATCAGATCCGCTCTGACGCGATGTAAACTAAGACAAACGTAATCGTAATTTGATCTTCGTAAACTTGTAATGGGCTTGCGGCCTGCCGAGTCACCGATGTCATTTCCTCAATTCCTTTAACAGTCGTTTTAATATACTTAATATAGAAATATTATAAGAAAGGATATAAATTATTAGGTCATAGCCAATATACATTTTCGAGGCGCTCACAATAGGAACGAAAGAATGCGAAATATATTGTTATTGGGTTCTTTCAGATTGAAACATTCGTTTATGTAGCAAAACCTTCGCTTTTTATAAAAAAAAATTGTTTCAACGAATTGAAATTGCTAAATGCTTAAAGTGTCTACATATTTTTTATTTATGAATGAAGTGAACGAATTGTGCACCAATCCACAGACACATAAAGGTACAATGCTGTAATGGGTGATAGCGATAGGCAACAGCAACACTTCGCCGACGACACCACTGGTTTCTTTCAATCCTCTCTCGGAATTGTACCTGAATTGTCTGAAAATGTCTGTTATTTCTTTATTATTTGTAAGTGAAATGAAAACGTACACACCCAACGAACCATGAGAGAGAGGTAAAGATCGACTCCGATTCGAATGCAATAAATAAAATAAATAAATAAAAGTTTATTTCAGATTTTGTGATCCATAGATTGTTAGTTACAGTTTCTATTATCTTACTTAAATTACCACTCGAGTCGTCCTCACCTTGCTTATATTTCCACTACAAGTATTGTAATATTTGCTACAAATTAAAATAACTGCACCTCACTGTCGATAACGAAATTTCGTTTAGATGCAATTTGGCCTTAAACCCCCAGCAGCGCTGTATCGCTAACAATGGAGAGAAGTGGAGGAGGCTCCATAAACGTGAACACCAAGATACAGTTTAGCCAAACAGTGTAGTCGATCAAAACATTTATGGGAAGAGGTAAGATCAGTGATCGACGTATGAGCTGTCAATTCAAATATTAGGTCTTGAATTTAAACATATATTATATACACTCAACCTTCCTCTCTGGTTCTCACCACCACTCACCTCTATGGTGAGATTCATTATTAAATGACATTATTATTATAGTCAAGGGCTTTCAGTTTAGTATTATAACATCACAACATCTCATCATCGACGGTCGACATAATATAAGTGTGTCCATTGTGTATTGAAATTCTTGTCATACTCAATAGAATAAAAGTAAAATTTTTCGCTGACGATCCACGAGATATCCTCGAGGGTATAATGAAATATGCGTACGAGGATATTCGCAACCGCATCTACAAATGTGCAATATTTGCATTTTGTAGGGAGTCTGCATCCATCATTGCATAATTGAATGTGAAGACTATGTGAATGAGGATGTAAAGAAAGTTGGCGGCTTCACGTAGAGCTTGTATCTCAAACTAGTCAAATTATCAACCAATAGAAGTGCAGAATGCACTCATATTAGTGACTAGCTGGTGCCCGCGACTTATATCAAAGTGATTTGTTATTGTTTGTTTATTATTATAATCAATGAGATTTGTTATTTTTTGATTGTAGTGTGAATAAATTCCAATTTCCCGTAGGAATGAGCGATTTTACCGCAGTAAAAAGTATTTATAATATTGACCCGGCTTAGTATTTATACACCAGAAAAAGTTTCATTCGAATCCGTCCAGTAGTTTCGGAGATTAGCCTGGACAAACAGACAAACAAAAAAAATTGAAAATAGTTCTAATCTATTTTAACATCGCTCCCAATTAGTTTTACGTAAATATATTCAGTACAGTATACAATACAATGAGTAAACAATACAGTATATATACAAATAGTATACAATACAGTATACAACACAATGAGTAAACAATACAGCATACGTACAAATAGTATACAATACAGTATACAAACAAACACACAGATTTTACAGTTTTATTATAAATATAGATAGATGTTACAGCTTAATAAAGCCTTTCGCGTAAAAAAAAAAAATTTCGCGTAAAGCGTAAAATTTCTTTTAGTTGTTGATGTGATTAACACACAATCAACTTTTTTATTTATTTTCTTTACAAAGGTTGTTATTGATATATAATATTATGTTTTGTTTTGTATTCATCAACCAAATAGTTAATATTATAATGATCATAATTATGAAATTGTAATGTAAAATACGTAATATTATCACCTCCAAAAACAGAGGTGTATAAAAAATTAATAAGACTGACAGTTTTTATAGGTTTATTCAGGTGTATATAAGTAATCAAATTCAATTAATAAATATTTGTACCTTAAGTTAAATCTCTGAAGCACCATATTGCTCGCACGTCGATCAGTCACATTAAAACCTCCACTGTAATAGTTCTGTGATGAAAGCTGTTCGATGGAAATTTCCAAACTTTAATTACAGCACACGGAACTGGTGGGGCCGCGCGTAATCAGATTTTAGAACGAATATCACATAATCGGTAGTATAATTTACAAAGTTGAAATTAATACGTCGCACAATGCACGTTATAATATGTGTTGTCTATAACGACGAAGCCGCGAATGACAGGGATATAACGATGTTTTTAGACGTGATAAAGTCTGGACGACAATGAACGCCGGCTGCATGCACGACAAAGTGCTACTGGAACTGGTGTGTCTTCTCATCTGATGATTTCGATTGCAACACTTAATATGAACACCAATTCGTCCAAGTACAATCTTTACACAAGTTTGACACAAACTTTCGTCGGTTTTCGTAGTGAGCTCAAATACACTAAGATGTTGATCCTATTTTATTTAAATATCAAAAATCTTGTCATATCGATAAATAAAACGACGTAAATATGAGGTTTCATTTTGATTAACTGTCCTAAATTAAAATGCTACTGAGAAACTTGTAACTAAAATAAATAGTGTTTAATATAGAGGATTCCCTATTTCGCATTCTCATTATACAAGTCATCGCAATCTCGTACTCTCGCTTTGACGGAGGAGGAAAATCGTAATTACTTCCGACTCCTCCTATTTGCTTCTGATTAAATCCATTCTGTTTTCAATATAGTGTTAGATTTTCTACCAGGACGTAATACTCGTATTAAAGAGGCGTAGTGCTGCCGTGGTCGAGCTTGGCGACACAAGAGTAATAACGGTGGATACGTGTGATTTACCAAGGTCGCTAATAAAATAGATACCTCTAGTTCATTTATTTGCTACAACCTCCACAATTTTATTTGAGCCCTACGAGACAGAGGCTTCAAATTAATTTTCCACGTGAAGCCAGGAATGAGGGCAATACATCTGCATATTATGAGGATACGAATTGGAATTCAGCTAATGGCTCCGATGGGTCATTTGTCCCTCTATTTTTTTTTATGCTGTAGGGGGTCAAACAAGCAGTCGGCGACATTTTCATGACTAACGTCGCCCATAGACATCCGCATAGAGTCTATACAGATGCGCTGCCCTCCTTCTTACTCCCACCTGCATGGGCCATACTCTACATATCTACGGTCTATTAAAAAAACATCCACTAGATAAGACATAAAACTTACTCGAGCAACACCAAGCGCACAGCCAGTATCGTAATAAAAATTCCCGCGATATTAAAAAATATCTCAGAAAAAATCAAACAAAGAATCTTATTGTACATAAAGGGTAAAATATACAATATAATAGGTAACGAAATACAAGTATAAAGGATAGTATAATATAACTCCTTTTTACGGATTACACCTGTCACAGTTCATTTGATATCTTAATATCCGGACGTACACAGAAAGAATCAGGGCAAGTGCGAGACGGACCTACTCAACGAGAATTTCAAACTAACGGAAGGTACGAGCATTAAAACTCTTACAAATCTGACAAGCTTATGTTTGCAGGCATTTACACACGTCTTATCTGAAATGAACGACACTTACAAGTTTGTAATTTTTACTATTTGGCGTTAGAGCAGCAACGGAAGTACATCGTATAAGGAAACCTTAACTTTCCAGCTCACACACATCCCAATTCATGAGAATCTAATAACAGTCAGACGGACAGTTACGGAACTCAACGACGACAAGACCGTCGCCCGCTGAGGTCAAACTTCCACATACAAAGTTAGTGCGACTACCCGTCGATCCTCCATTTAATTAAACGAGTCTGCGGGGAAGTGTTCGCTGCACCTTGAAGTCGTGGAGTGTTCCGCTTCATGTTTATATTTATTTTTACAAGCTGTAATAAAACTTGTAATGCAATTTGTAACGGAGACGTATAGTATGTATTGAAACTTGGTTTTTTAGAACTTAATTTTGATGAAGTTGTTCTGAAGTAATACACTGCATATTTTGATTTCATTTTTGTAAATATGTATTTTTGTAATTTTTGTAAATATGTATATGATATTAGTCACCATAAATCATTTCGTATTATAATTATTTTACAATTGCATAAAATTATAAAATATAATAAACAAATATACCTAGCACAATACGATCAAACTGAACTACATTCCTCAAGAATAGAAATAATAATATAGGTCAAGTATCTTAGTCAAATATCCTTACTTTTTCCCGGTAAATACATTGGCAGTTACATTTTTATTATTGCCATTTTCCTAATACTTCTAAATTTAAATAAATACTGTACTAATTTCATCAATTTATTGTGTAAAAAATAGGGAGGAGAATATTTTATTTAAACTTGCCTTTTTTATTCCGACGCTTATTATACAACTATAGATTTTGCCAAACTTTGCAAACGATTGGTTCACCTCAAGACTTTGGATTGGGCGGAATGTAGAATTAAACAAGGATTAAATTCACTGCAGGGGATCTTCAGTTGGGTATAATGGACTGTGTTCCACCTACGGCTTACAAAGGCCTAAGACGCTGACGGAATGTAACACGCTCAAGTTAGCAACGCTTGAAATACAATCGCTAGTATTGTATTGCGTTTGTACGTATCCACTTCGAAATTATCATCATCATCATCCTGTTGATATTCATGATTTAACACAGCCCTAAAATTCCGTGGATAGTTTCGTAGTACCTACTATATAATAATAATAATAATGTCGTCCTAGCCGATTTCGGCTTCGGCGGCCGTCTCTATAGAGACGAGCCATCGGCGCAGTACATATTATAGTGCACAAGTGTGCGCGTAGACACAAGTGCAGACACTACCATAGAGAAATTAGACGCAGGATCGGCCGCCTAACTTGCTCTCCGAGGCACGCGGGTGTAACACCAACAACTTCCTGGCTCCGGACTGTTATTAGAAATTGAAAAACCCAAAAACAATTTTTGGTCCGACCCGAGATTCGACCCAGGACCTCATGTCTGTGTTTAAACTTCCTTACCACTGGACCACGAGGCAGTGACTCATAAGTCATAACACATATTATATCTATATAATATTACGTAAAGCAAAAACTTCTGGTACATTTCACATTTACAGTTTTAAAGCAATTTTCTAGACACTTAAAAAAATCAAACTATTTACGAAAATTGCGCGGATTATGTTAATATGTTCCTAAAGTTTTTGCTTCACGCATTAATACAAAGATCTTGGAATGGTTGTAAATTCTACAGAAATCTTGACACAAATTGAGTACTGTGGTCACAATGACATAACATGTCATATGATTATTAATCTTTAATTACAAAAAAGTTTCACGTAGATCGAATTTCGATCTTCGCGGGTTAACTAGTACTTTTTTAGCTTTATTATATGTACCATGTAATAAAGCTAAAGATATTTAAAACTTTGTATATGAAAGATATTTGGAAGAAAACTTAATAATACTTATTCAAACAGATACTCCAACAGGTTTTAGAATTTTCGTTTGTTTCTTTCACCACACATCAAGTGGAAATGGTAGAACAGATTTTGATGCAAAACAAACAAATCATTGGATAATATAATTACTAGATAGTTGCTGCTTTGCACTGTCTATCAATACTGCAAGGCCATTGATTTGGCGTAAAGAAATAATAAACCAATCAAGTTCATTGTAAGAGTAGAGAAGGGCAAAGACCCTTTGATGATACCTACACATATTACGTCATTTGACATAGTCAAAAGGCAAAGTGTACTTAAAGAACTGCAGTTGCCCTCCTCGGCCCCTTTCACCCTCGATGGACCACTGGAGATTCGGCCGCGACAGGGCTGCTATCCCATAGCTGTTTAACTACGAAACTTATACTTATATAACTTATTCGATTAATTAATAATAATTCAGCATGAGCTGTTTCAAAATCGTCTGCTACTGGTTTGAGTATTCCGTTGTTCGTCAACAAGCTATAAATATTAATGAATTGCTCAGTCTACTAAAACAGTGCAAAAAAGATTGCGCGAATTAGTCATAGTGCCTCTGGCAGACTGCGTCTGTAATTAAGAGGGTATAGGGCAAAGGAATGACGGAAAGGGGGCCGATACCCAATTTGCATTCGAATCGATAACGCCCTTGTCGCAACCAAAGGCCAAGAGTAATTTACATGTAAGAGCGTAGACAGTACACAGAGTTTTTACACTAAAAGTTAAGACTTTAGTTGGATATTAGTTTAGTCTAGTATTAATTACTGGGTGTTGTTGACCGTCGATGGCGCAGTTGGATATTACAGAGGGTCCTCGTCTCGTAAGCTTTTTAGTGTTCCTATATATTTGCGAATGTCGCGGGTTACGCCAGCGTGGTTATAAATCTTCATGTGCATTGGAAATTCTTCGACGACACGTTGTGTTCGTTTCTGAGTGATATATAGCCTACTATCTTGGACCGTCTCCTCAAAACCACGCGTCCAATATTTAGACATGACTGTTTATAAAATGTTCTTAGAGCTTTGGATTTCCTAGCTTAGATTAGTTTAGATTCTTAGAGCTTTCCTTATTAATATTATAAAAAACTGAAGTGTTTATTTATTCGGTGAATCTAATCTCTGGCACTATTTGCCCTAATTGAAAATTCTTTCAATGTTAGATAGTCCGTTTATCGAGGAAGGCTATACACCGAGGGAAGCTGCTTGTAAGTTATATAAATATGCTCTTTTGGATCGTTGTAAAAGTAGCGTCATTGCTGCATTACTGCCTGTTTTTAATTGCTTATTACTGGCGTCATACGTTTGTTATAGTATTAAGGAGCAAACGAGCAATGCCAGCCTTTAAAGGATTATATTCGCCTGTTATCTGCATAATTGGTATGTACATGCCCCCATTCCTTCCTCCCTTACAAAGAACCACCAATAATTCATAAGAAATGCTACAAGATAGCCGTAACTTTAACTGTATCATGTGATCGATAGGCATATTCTTGTTAGTACGAGTACCTGCGAAGATTCAGTTATATCTGTAAGTATAATAATAGCCATAGGACATCTCCGAGCAGTATGACTGTGAGTATCAGGTAATAGACTTTCTCGGCACTTATTGTAATTGGTATTACAAGCAGAACTGCAGCTGAATAGGGTGTGTTCATTCATAGACACAAACAATATTGATATGTCTTGGACGATGTGCATTAATGCGACATGCATTAACTAATGGACTTGGTCATAGTGTCAACACACAAATTTACAAGGCTTATAAAGAATATACGAGAAAAGGACAAGTTTTAAAACCCACATTCGAGTCGAAGTCTTTTGACGATCTGAGGGTGACTTTGAAGCGAGTGTAGCGCTTACGTATGAACTGGCAATGCTCCAATTGTTCCTGCGACAATCCCGCCTCTAACCTAAATAACAATACCCTATAAATACAACTGTTGTTTGTAGAGCCTTATAGCTTGGCTACTAAGACTCGTATTTCTGTTTTTTGCGCTTAAACCTGGACCCATTACGAACTGTTTTCTTTTAGATCTTATGTCGTTGCCATTTTAGACTTTATATCTTATGTGGTTGTTATTTTCTTTTCAGCTATAAAGTCTTTCAGACTTTATAGGTGAAACAAAAAATATTAAACTTTCAACTTCAAAGATACATCCAGAGTTATTACGAGTGTTATGTAGCGCCATTATTTTTTTTTTTTTTTTTTTTTTCCCGGAAAAATCCGTTATGGACACCCACCCACATCGGGAGCTGCAGGCAGGTAGTGTCCGACTCTCACGGACTAAAAAACCGGGGTGTCACGAAGTGCCGCTTAGTGACGGAGGTACGGGGAGCCGGGTGGCATTCTTCCGCGCGTCCGCCAGCGGGAGCTTGCGATTGCAAGCACTCCTCTATTTCGTGGCAGGCTTGCCCACCTACTGGTACGTCCGACTACTGGGGGGATATGTTTATGCCTGAGATGGTTCCCCCGAATCCATCACAGGCTGTCCCGGTCGTCGTCCACGGTCTGTGGTCACCCGCCCATGTCTAGTGCGAGCAGAGGTTCCTTCTATTCCTCTCTCTATCTCTCTTTTTTTACCAGCCACCCGTTTGCACGAGATGACCGCCTCGCAGAAACGGGATACGGACTTCCAGGATCTGTCGTTCTGAACCATAGCTCTAACTACGGTCGACAGGGACAGATCCAGACCGATTTCCTCACACAGTAGTGTCCTAGGCTCCATCCAGGCCGGACAATCTGCGAGTGTATGCTCCGTCGTGTCCTCTTCGGCCCCGCAGTGGTGACATATTGGCGTCGGTTCAGCACGAGCTATCTTACACAGGTACTTACCGAAGCAACCATGCCCCGTTAAGACCTGTGTAAGACTAAACGTCAGCACGCCGTGCCGTCGGTCGAGCCACTCCTTCAAAACCGGGCGAACCACCTCCACAGTGCGATGTCCGGAAATAGGCTCCTCTAAGCATGCTCTCCATTTGTCAACCATACGCACGCTAAAGTGTTGTCTCCACCGATGCACCTCGTCCAAAGTAAGGTTGGAACCGGTCTCTCGCGCTCTGTCAAAGGCCGAGTGAAAGCCCGCCAATGCCTCGGCAACCAGGTCCCACGGCGGGATACCTGCTAGTGCGCAGGCTGCCTCACAAGAGATCGTGCGGTATCCTCGTATAACTCTTATGGCTATAATGCGCTGCGGTTGCCGCAATAAAGCCTTGTTATGTGTTGTTAGTTTATCGAACCATATTGGGGCACCGTACATGGCCATAGATTGAATGACAGTCGTGTATAACCGGCGACATCCGATGTTACTGCCCCCAATGTTTGGGAGTAGACGACCAAGAGAACCTGCAGCCTTTACCAGTCTGGGACCTAATCGCCGGAAATGTTCTTTGAACGTCCATCGACTATCAAGGACTATTCCTAGATATTTAAGGTTCGGCTCTATGGGGATAGAGGTGCCCCCTACTACTAGATTTGCGTTTGCAGGAGGGGATCCTCGCGGTCCATGAAAACATACTGCGTGACTTTTGTTAAGTGCCACCTTCAGCCCCAAGCGTCGTATTCTAGTCACAACCTGTGCAACACCCGCTACAGCGACAATGCGCGCTTCGGGAAAGTTATTGCCACGAATTGTCACTATGGTGTCATCCGCGTAACAAGTCACACTGACTCCTGGCAAGTTCGCGCCGCGGAGAACCCAGTCAAACCCGATGTTCCACAAGAGTGGACCAAGAACAGACCCTTGAGGAACACCGCATGACATCTCACGCCTACGCAAACCCATCCTTGTAGGATATAACACTTCTCTACCAGTAAGGTACGCTGATATTAGCCGACAAAGATACTGAGGCACTTTATGATACCTGAGCGCCGCTAGGATAGTAGCAAAGGGCAGAGAATTAAAGGCATTGGCAATGTCTAATGACACCGCCAGAAGCACTCCACCTCCTTCTACTGCTTAACCATGCTGCATTGCTGCTGAATCGGGGCGGCATATCCGGGAGATATCTTAATATCCTCCATGCGGATGCTTATGGGCGCCCATCAAAAGGATCTATACTAGAAAAACCGTCTGTCAATCCGGTTAAGTAATCAGTGTGTCCTTATTCACATAAGCCTCTTCCAGATGCTTCTATTGTTGTCTGTGATTAGCTTTTCGCTTTTCTTGATCAAGTCCCTCTGATACTTTTGATATCTCCCATCCATCGTTTTGCCTGTCTGGCTCTTGTTCCTTTGAAATCACGGTACTTGTACATACTTCCAATTTCACAACCTTAGAAATTAGAACAAACAACAAAACTTAGAACCTAGCTTTAAAAGGAAATTCTAATTAACGTAAAACACCTTACGATGCATGACCCAAAAACTTTTTTCTTAGCTCCAATAGGAAAGTTTTTTATTGTTTTTGGCCTCATTTTGGATAAGAGTGAGAAAGTCAAGTAAAAACCGGAACAGGCATAAAAAAGACAGAATATGCAACTCATAATGATATCGAATAGCAGATTACTAAATACTAATACTATAAATACATTCCTTATAACAACTAAACGGTGTTCCAAATACAAAAAAGGTATATTTTTTAGGCACTTTGTACTAACATCTAGGGGTACAATAAAACGTGATGTTTTATCACGCAAATATGAGTAGTATTACTGTATATTATATTATATACGGTAGTTTTACTCAGTCCAATTTACACATCATATAATTTTAAATTTTCATTTAACAATTGTTTTGCTTTAAATTGCAAACGACGTTGCTTGGATATCTGTGACTGTTTTCTATAATTAATTTATAAAGATCCTGTGACAAACTACAATTTCAATCCAGTGCTAACTTCTTTATAATAAAACAAGTTGAAAATAAAGGCAAAATATAATTAATCAGTTTCTCTTGAGTAACGTGAAATTAAATAATTAATTCAATTCGTCGCATTATTCACGACCCGCTGGGCAATTTGACTGCGAAGACAAACTGGGGAAATGTCCGCCATATTTCTGCAATCGTGGTGACAATGCTCTATTTTTTTTTTATCTTTGTTTTGGTGAATTATACTTACACTGGCCATAAATACTGTTAAAATATTAAAATGGAGCGAGGTGATAAAGAGAACAGAATAGCTGTGATTACAGTAGGTACACAAAGTAGGTATGGAGCCAGACGCAATTTTTAAAACTCTCCATACACTTGTGATTAGTTAAATGTTTGTGTACGGGCTATTAATAGGTACAATGAGACTTCCTCGATTGTGACAAGAAAAAATCTGGCCGTCCACGTAGTGTTTGTACGAAAAAGGCAATATGGGAAAAAATTCAAAGAAATCCTATCCGAAAGTAAAAGATTTTATCTCGGGAAATAAAGATAGCACCTAGAACTATGTCGCGTTTTTTAAGTGATGCCTTAGGACTTGCAGCCTATAAGAGACGCACTCATCATTTTTTAACTGATATATTAAAGATGAATTAGTAAAATCAAAACAACTACTGAAGCGGTACGCAAAGGGAGGTCACAGTAAAATTTTGATTACGAATGAGATGATGATGATTACGATTTTTTTTTACATTTGAGCAACATTTTAACAAATAAAATGACCGTATTTATGCTTAAAGCTCTAAGAAAGCTTGGTCCTTCCAGCAAGACTCGACGCCGGGTCATAAAGCTCGGTCCACGCAGTCTTGGTTGGAAGCGAACGTCTCGGACTTCATCAGAGCTGAAGACTGGCCGTCGTCTAGTCCCGATTTTAATCCGCTGGATTATGATTTATGGTTTATTTTAGAGAGTACAGCTTTCTCTAAGCGCCATGATCATTGGAAGACTAAAACAATCCTTACGATTGGCAGTGAAGAATTTCCCCATGTGAAGAGTGCGTGCTTCTATTGATAACTGGCCTAAACGTTTAAAAGACTGTATTGCAGCCAATGGAGAACACTTCGAATATGCTTTTTATATTTTTAATTGTTTTATATTTGTGTATTAAACTAACACACTGTAAAAGTAATAAATGTTATTTGCAATAATTTTTATTTCTTTGTAACAGAACTTATGGCTTGACTTGGTATTTCTCTTTTGGCTTTTGCTAGACACTCCTTATATGTACATAGACGTGCGTGTACGGAAAATCAAGGGGTTAAAAAGGGAAAGGTTTCGAGAGAAGGTACTTTTTCTTTCAGAATTTACTAGGGAAGTAGAGGAACAGAAAGTGCAAATGTACAAGTATGTTATAACATAACTGTTCTACTAAATATAAAGATAGGTGTTCACTATAAAGATGGCCTTCATAGCCGAAATTTGGCTACGCGATCGCTAATATCTAGCTCAATAAATTTATCGTATACATATAACACGTGAGTAGCGTAGAAGCTCTAACTTGGACGAGTGCTTAAAATGAAATCTTTAACCGCTTCATAAAATCAGATAAAATGTTGTACTTAATAAAATATGGCCGAGCGTTTTCCATTACAATATTCAACTATGAGAAATTCATATTTCAATCTTTGCAATAGATACATTTCAGAAGTATTTCTGATTTGGCTATCAATATCATTGCATACAGATCTTTCGTTAACGATATTGCAACATCAAAGGACGGATTAGAACATTAAACCTACAAAAATTAGACTATAATATTATGAATTCATTGTAAAGTTATTATATTATGTTACAAGCATATAAAGTAAGAAGTTCAAGCTAGTGCCATTCTGTTTTACAGCTGAAACAAACCGGCACGACCGGTATGTAATTTACCGGCTTATGGATGGTAATAGAGGAAGGACAGCAACGCATCTGTATTACCTCTGTGCGGAAATTTATGGGTGTCTGTATTTATGTTGAGGCTACGGACTGCTTGTTTTTGGATGGAACATATGGTAGAAAAACCATACATACACCATCTTATTAGGCCATCAGACTATGATTCAATGTCTGCATCATCGCTTCTGACTGGCGGTCTTTGACGAGAGTCTAAAAGGAAAGAGAAAAGAGTCATGTGATGTTTTTAGGGTTCCGTATCTCAAAGAGAAAAAACGGAACCCTTATAGGATCGCTTTATTGTCCGTCTGTCTGTACGTCTGTCAAGACCTTTTTCTCTAAAACGCGTGAAGGGATTAAGCTAATTTTTTTTTGTCAAATACGGAGGTCAGTTACGTCTTGATGCCTTGAAAAAATCACGCTTCTAAGTTAACGCAATAAAAAGTTATAGCCAATTATGGACAAATTTTGTATGAAAACGTACTTTGTCGAAAACCAAAAACCTATCGGGTACTTCCCGTTGACCTGGAGTTGTGAAATTTGGCAAAAAGTAAGAACTTATAGCACATATATAGGAATAAATCTGAAAACTAGTAAATTATATGTAGATCATTGGAAAAATCATTATCAACTTATAACTGTAATTTGTTGCCTACTAAATGTGTGTGAGCAATCGCTTATATAAGTTTGTCAACTTAAACGGCAGTCATAATGTTACAATAATTGAAAACCATGCATTACGTTTGGATTACGGAACCCTCGGTGTGCGAGTCGGACTTGCACTTGGCCGGTTTTTTTTTAAATAAACTGTCTAATTCCGTAGTTAATTGTTATTCATTTAACGGGAAAATCTTCATACGCCTTAATTGATCAAAGGATCGTAAGTGGTGGCCTCTGTCGCTCCTAGATACACAGATATGGTAGAATAGTGCGGTAGGAAAACCTCAAAAAACTTAATTACTGTCACAATCATGGTATAACTCTATGTGATTATTCAACGTAGTCTGAGCGGGTGACGCGAACTTTATAATATTATAATAATGAATATGAATAGCTTGGAAACCCCGGATGAAAGACGCGCAGATTTGGTTGGGTTGTAGGACGCAGGAAGGAAGGAACCGAAAGTGTTATAGAAAGTTCCGTCCGGGCTAGGGCCAGATAATTTATATCTTGGGTCGCATGTACGATCGAACAGACAACACAGCAGGAAGTATGCGTGTGGAATCATACAAGGATACGGTACAGACACTGGTTTGTTGAAGATAATACATGTAAATTGAAGTATGTGTATTTAATTTCAAACTAGGTTTTTTCGAGCGTGCTGTGCGATCTTACGAACGGGGAAATCTCTAGAACTACTGTATAGAATATTATGATGGAACTTTAACTGAAATATAAAGGAGATTTAAAGGTTATTAATTATTCATTACACCAAAACAAAATTAGAAGCTGGAAGCATATTATTTTAATGACCATTAAAAAAATTCCATCACTTTTTACATTTTCTTGCGAACTATAAAGGCCCCGATTAACCTTCTTAAGATTTGAAACCCCAATTAGGTCCATTACGTTGAGTAGCAAAAGGCCAGAAATGTCCATAGTAAAATGAGTAAATCTAAAACTTCGTCCGTGATTTCTCCAGTAATGCTGTGAATGAAGGCGGTAATATTTGATACCCTTGAAGTTTATATAAAGAATGAAGAACAAAAAATATGTTACGATTATCTGCCTATATTCTTAACTATAGCTGTCCGGCTGATTTATGAATCTAAACCATTCTCAAATCCCCTTCAACACACACAAAAAATTTCTTCAAAACCGTTCAACAAAAAATTATATATAATTTTACCAGTATATATATATGTGTGTGTATGTGTAATTTATACTACTACTCGAACTCACATACAGGGTGCTTTGTACCAGCCGGAAGTACGAGCATTACATCTTCAACAAGTTGACAAACTTAATACGTTTGCGCGGGCTTTCCCTAAGTTTGTATAAAGTAACCTATTGTTTGTAATGGTTTTATTCAGCAATACAATAGAATTTATTACTTTGTTTCTTATAAAAAATTGTTCCGCAGTTTCTCTACACATTCAAAAGGTCCAGCATATCCAGTCGTCCGTGAGTAATGCGACGAATTGAATTAATTATTTAATTTCACGTTATTCAAGACAAAATGATTGATTATACTTTGCCTTTATTTTCAACTTGTTTTATTATAAAGAAATTAAAATAGTAACTTTGGCACGGCATAAATTACAAACTGTCACTGATATCCGAGCGGTGTCGTTTGCAAATTAAAGCAAAGCGATTGTTAAATGAAAATTATATGATGTTCTAATTGGAGTGAATAATATTCAATGAGTATAATGGTCACCTTACACTTATCAACGTTAACGTATCGCCTCGCGCCGTTCAGTATTCTTTGTATGAAACTCCTGCAACGCACACTAATGGGAAACGTAACGTAATCGCCTCGCCTCGAAAAGCCAAGGCGTGTGGTGACGATTATTCACCCCGTGTCTGATTTATTAGTTGTTTAACTCTAGACCAGAAACTTACAGGTAGGTACTTTGCCGGCCTTTGAGATAAGTGAAAGCTCAATATCTACATGAATGCCGAGATTGTAGACGTAATTAAAACCCTTATATAATCACAAGGGTTTTATTCATGAAGGATAATTTTTATGTTTATACTAACAGTAAATAAAAAATATAAAAATAAAAGTGAATAAAAATATACATCAAAAGTTTATTTTAATATTGTTTTTTACATTCGTGTTTGCCCTGCGTAAATCTTCGTTTCGATGACGCACGTGTAAAATATATTGTCATTATAAATGCAACACAAGATATCCAATTGCGCTACATTTTTGCAGTGACATGTAAGCATCTCTGTTCGATAATTGATTCAATCAGTCTTTGTGTATCAGCTCTCAACACATCAGATCCAATATGGCCGCCGGTTCGCAACTTGTATTATTTTTTGTGTACCTTTGTCGAACGTAAAAATATAACAAGACTCCGTCTAGACTCGTTGTTTTAATTATGTCCTTATGCTTTAATTATAAAAATATTTTTCTAAATTTAATTTGTCAGGCATCCATTTTGTAAGTATTGTCAGAACTGTGTAAAATGGTTACCTACATCAGTTTATTTAGTTTATTAAAATTTGAGTGCACGTTTTTGAATAACATAATAAATTGTGATAAAAAATTAAGAAAAAGTTCTGAAGTTACAATGGGGGGGGAGGCTTTTTTTGCGCACCAGTTGGCGCCACAGTCGCGAGCGGTCTGGTCTAAGTTTGTTTGTGGTTTGTTTACTACTACTGGCGGGAACACAAATCTTAAATAATACCAATTTATTGAAAATATCGAGCATGCCGCAGTGTTGTGCAGTCCCGTTTTGTTTGGAAAGGAAAAGGAAACATAAGTTTCCTAAGGATACAACTGTCTTAAAGTAGTGATTAGTAGCAATTCGCAGGCACAACTATATCCCTTCAAAACATTCGCGTGTTTGTAAAAAACCTTTCAACCCAGACCCAGAGATATGGAAAATCGTAAGTGATAATCTCTATTAGTCAGGTCAGGTCAAGACCAAGTTTTATATACTTTTATTAGGTCGGGTGTTAGGTGGAGTAATAAAACAACCGAATGCCGAATGGAGACTGATATTTACGGCTTAACGCTTAATTTATATAGTCCGTAAAGCAGTAAATATATTATATATTAGCTGTTGTTTGTACCCGCTAAATTTCGCACCTCTTTTCCTTAGCTCCGCTTTAGTAGCACGGATAGTCATGGACCCGTAATTCAAATTAGTCTCACAGAATCCTCAGGTTCTAACAAAACAACACAAATCTATGGCATTTGACATGAGCTTGACAGTGCGCTACAACAGCGCCTCTACTGGTGAATTCATACGTTGCATTAAATTTTCTTGTAAAATGTAGTTAAGACGAGCGCACATAGCTTGCACTATAAAAAAGTTATCAGATCCTATATGAAGCCAAGAGCTTTTGTTCAGGCTGCACTAGTGAAGGCTCAGTTCTGGTGTTCTGGCTATGTCCGAGTAAAAAAACCCTATATCTAACTCCCCCCCTCCCCACAACTGCTGCCACCTTGTCTTGGTGGGGGGCTTCCATGGCTCTGTGATCTCCAAGGCTATGCCGGACGGGGCTGCCTTGGCGGTACTGGCGTCAGGGTAGCACCGGATTAACTTCTAACGGGGCACGGGGCTTGGAGGCCTTGAAGTTGAAAAGAGGGCCATTTATTTTATTTTTCTATAAAACATGATCTAAAGCCCCTAAAGCCTTACAGGGCCCGGGGCTGAAGCCCCCTAAGCCCCCACCTGGATACCGCGCTGGGTAAGGATGGGAACTTGACGCCATTGCACGGTGACAGTTCCCATGGAGAAGTCGGGCCATTTCACCAAGGCCAGCCTGTCGCTGGGGGGATCCAGTTGCTTGCGGGTCCGTGGCCGTCTAATTACCATGGTATCCGCAAGGGTTTCCTCAGTATTGCACTTTTCAAGTGTTGAGTCCGACATAGGCCTGGGCGCTACCCTGCCTCATACGTAAAAATGTATTCCCCTTCGGCAAAAAAGGGGGTATATCTTGGCCCACAATAACCATTTTTTATTCTTACCAGTACGAAGCAGGGTGGGTTACTAGTATACTATCAGAAATATTTCTAAAATTTATTTGCTGAAATGAGATTGAAATATGAATTTCTCATAGTGGAATATTGTAACAGAAAATGTGCAGCAATATTTTATTTGGTACAACATTTTATAGCTGATTTTATGAAGCGCTTAAAGACTATATTTCAGGCCATCGCCCAAGTTAGTGAGAGCTACTATGGCACTCATACTACTTTCATACTACTACGGACGCCACCTTTATAGTGAAAATCCAACTAAGCAGAACACATAGAGTACAAGTGTGTGCGCAGAATAAATAACCTTTCCTGGATATTTCTCGCATTCTCTACCTTCCTCGCAATTCTCTATCTCTCCCTCCTTCATTCTCTATCTCTCCTCCCATTCTCCATATCCCCCTATTCTCTATATCGTCCGCATTCGCTCTCTCCCCTATCTTTATCTCTCCCCACATTCTCCATCTCCCCCTATTCTCTATCTCTCCCCTCAGTTTCCTTATCTCCGGAGTAGCGCGGCAGGTGCTCCGTTAGCGGCTGCAGGCCCGCCAGCGCACCGAACTGCATTCACACGCTCGCGAACATCGCGAGAACACCTCCGAGTACGGCTCGAAGTTCAAGATGCCCGATAAGCACTCTGCGAATGAATGGAATGAATATTGAACTTCCAATCTTCTGCATTACTGCAAAAGATTGGAAGAAAGAAGTGAATCATGTTCATCTTTTACGACATGATTATTGGGAAATGGATAGGTTGACAACTGAACTGCATTACTGCAGAAGATTGGAACAGTAAAATACTTTCGATACCATTTTTAGGTTGTATAGTTATTAGATTTTCAATTTATTTTCCAGATTGTTTAACATTTCTTAGTTTCGGTTACGACTTTATCTGAAGTCTCAAAATGAAGTATGAAATCTAAATAAATTAAAAAAATATCTGTGGACTTTTACACATCACCTTGGCCTAGCCCCGTGCTAAGTACCGTAAGGACTTGTGTTACGGATTCTAGACAACGGAATATATTTAATATGTTTTATATATCTAAGATTTTTAATATAGAAATAGGTACATACAATACATAGATAAGCATCCACGACCTAAGCGGGATTCAAACCAGCGACCCCAGGCGCAACATGCTCCGCTTATCCGAGCTCTATACCACTGCGCCAGCTTGGTCATCTTCGTCTTATAATTATTACCAAGATTTTTCGCCGAACTTTTAGTAACAACGGGGTGTGTGCCTTTATAAACTCAATTCGCATTGAATAGTTAAAATATATGTATAATTATAGTCAATCCAAAGGACTAACCACATCAAGGAAAACTTTTCCATTGCTGAACTAGCTGTGGTTGTTTTATCTAAATGTACACGTAATGAGAATTATGTTTCTGTTTTTGCCATTTTTGACACTTTCTAACGATTTTTTTTACATTCCTCAAGATGACCTAGCTCAAAAAAAATATTTTTTTTATTATTATACATTCATCATATACCAGCGTGGCCGACCTTCCGGCGTCTATGAGATGAGGAATAAAACGCTCTGACTTTTAGATGGCAACTGCTCTGTTTATTAAATATAAAATAGAGCATTGTCACCACGATTTGTCTACGGAGTCAAAAAGTCCAGCGGGTCGTGAATAATGCGACGAATTGAATTAATTATTTAATTTCACGTTACTGAAGAGAAAATGATTAATTATACTTCGCCTTTATTTTCAACTTGCTTTATTATAAAGAAATTAGCACTGGATTAAAATAAGTAGTAAGTTTGTCACAGGAACTTCATAAATTAAAAACAGTCAGTGATATCCGAGCAGCGAATTTGCAATTTAATGTGATTGTTGAACGAAAATTATATGATGTGTAAATTGGGATGAATAATACTCATATTTGTTTGATTTATTAATGTTTTTGTTTGTTGTGACACCACTAGGACATACAAAATGCTATATCGTTCTTCTTTGATGACCAAAAACTTGTTATAACAAATGTAATTATCGAACAAAAAGAAAAAGAATGTACAAATGAAAATTAGTTACATATTATGAATTTTTTTTTAAAAATTTCCTACATAAACACGCAAAAAGCTATAGACGCTTTAATCGTTATTTAGATTATCGAATATATACTTCTTTATATGAGCCAAGAAAAAGTTTTCAGCTCATATTATGTCTTGACGTGTTTTAAGTGCTCGGTTAATTACATAATCAGATTACCAATGGATTTTCATCGCATTATATCCGATTTTCATTTTGACAGACGCGACGCCTATAAACAGATGCAGGTTATGCAGACGTATGCAGGTAGTTAACTCCCCAGCTGTGCCACCTGGATTCGTCTACCTAGCTGCATTACGCCTACTTCTTATTAAACCTTGATTTATCCTTTAATTTACAAGTATTTTATGTTTAGTTATCATTATATTTTTCGATAAGGTCTGTAATAATAATAACGATATAAAATCTAAACTGTAAAGGCAAGTTGCATGGACATCTCATACGCTTAGACTTAAAAGAAAACAGTACGTAATGGGTCCAGGTTTAAGCGCAAAAAACAGAAATACGAGTCTTAGTAGCCAAGCTATAAGACTCCACAAACAACAATTGTATTTATAGGGTATTGATATTTAGGTTAGAGGCGGGATTGTCGCAGGAACAATTGGAGCATTGCCAGTTCATACACACGCTTCAAAATCACCCTCAGATCGTCAAAAGACTTCGACTCGAATGTGGGTTTTAAAACTTGTCCTTTTCTTGTATATTCTTTATGAGCCTTGTAAATTTGTGTGTTGACACTACGACCAAGTCCATTAGTTAATGCATGTAGCATTAATCTACAGGGTCAAGGACATACCAATACTGTTTGTGTCCGTGAATTAACACAGACTATTCGGCTGCAGTTTTGCATGTAATGCCAATTACAGTAAGTGCTGAGATCGTCCTTCCACTCACATACTGCTCGGAGATGTTCTATAGATAACTGAATCTTCACAGGGACTGGTACTAACAAGAACATGCCTATCGATCATATGATAGTCTTAAAATGAAGCTATCCTGTAGCACTTCATATGAGTTTCCGGTGGCCTCTTGGAAGAGAGGACGGAACAAGGGCATACCAATTACGCAGATATCTATCGACGCAGATTGTCCTTAAAAGGCTGGCATTGCTCGTTTGCTCTTTTATACTGTTAAAACTTGATGCCTATGTGAAAGTAACTGAGAGAGCATTTATCAATTCGTTCAACTAAACCAGTCTTTCCCAAAGTGGGCGATAACGCCCCCTTGTGGGCACTAGATGCTCAGAGGGGGGCGGTAAGGGGCCAGAAACGACATAATTGTCTTTGAATATCAAGGTGTAATAACTAATAAGGGGGCGATACGAAGTAACTGATTTTCAAAGCGGGCGTTAGACGAAAAAGTTTGGGAAACTGTGAACTAAAAAAACAGACTCTTCAGCTCTTTAGTATTAGCATAGCTATAAAAACATTTTATAAAATGTCATATCTAAATATTGAACGCGTGGTTTTGAGGAGACGGTCCAGGATAGTAGACTATATATCACTCAGAAACGAACACAACATGTCGTCGGAGAATTTCCAATGCATAAGAAGATTTATAACCACGCTGGCGTAATCCGCGACATTCACAAATATATAGGAGCACTAAAAAGCTTACGAGACGAAGAACCTCGTCAAGATCCAATTGCGCCATCGACGGTCAACGACAGCCAGTAATTAATACTAGACTAAACTAATATCCAACTAAAGTCGTAACCTTTAGTGCAAAAACTCTGTGTACTGTCTACCCTCTTACATGTAAATTACTCTTGGCCTTTGGTGGCGACAAGGGCGTTATCGATTCGAATGCAAATTGGGTATCGGCCCCCTTTCCGTCCTTCCTTTGCCCTATACCCTCTTAATTACAGATGCCGTCTGCCAAAGACACTATGACTAATTCACGCAATCTTTTTTGCACTGTTTTAATTGACTGAGCAATTCATAAATATTTTTAGCGTGTTGCTGAACAACTGAATGCTTAAACCAGTAGCAGACGCTTTTGAAACTGCTGAATTTTAGTCGAATAGTGCATGTGTGTGGCGGTGTCTATCGCCTAAAGCACTAATTTCGTAGTTTGACTGCTATGGGACAGAACTCCAGTGATCCTTGGGGGGTGAAAGTGAAGATACGCGGCAGCTGCAGTTTTCTTTTTAGCACTTTGTCTTTGGGGACTATGTAAAATGACATATCATCATCATTAGGTCTTTGCCCTCTACTATTTACGCTTACAATGATACAATTTGTTTGGTTTCCTGATTTCTGAGGTCGATCAATATATTTATTTTCGTCAAATCCCAGTATTTCGAGACGGTGTAAATCAGGAACTATCTAATAATGATATTATTCAATCATATTGGACGAGTGACTATTTATATTTTTATAATGATCAGTCGTACCCAACGGTTTCGACTACATAATAATCGACCAGGAGTTAATTACCTATAGCCTACCATCTTGACTTGTTTTACTTACATGCAAAAATGTTTCACCATTTCCACTTGATTTACGGTGAAATAAAAAGACAATAATTCTAAAACTGTTGGAATATCGATTCTGAATCCAAGCCAATCCATATTATTAGCCAAGTTTTTTTCAAACAACTTTCAAGTACATCATGAGTCATGGGTCATGTTGATGATGATGATTTGGAAGTACAAAGGCAATACAATACTAGCGATTGTGTTTCAAACGTTGCCAACTTAATCTAAACAACAAATGGAGGAAACTTGAGCGTGTTACATTCCGTCGGCGTCTTAGGCCTTTGTAAGCCGTAGGTGGAACACTGTCCATTATACCCGACTGAAGATCCCCTGCAGTGAATTTAATCCGTGTTTAATTCTACATTCCGCCCAATCCAAAGTCTTGAGGTGAACCAATCGTATGAAAAGTTTGGCAAAATCTATAGTATAGCATAAGAGTAGGAATAAAAAAGGCAAGTTTAAATATAATGTTCTCCTCCCTATTGTTTACACAATGACTTGATGAAATGATTACAGTATTTACTTATTTAAATTTAGAAGTATTAGGAAAAAGAGAATAATAAAAATGTAACTGCCAGTATATTTACCGGCAAAAAAGTAAAGATATTTTAACAAAGATCTTTTCCTATATTTCTTTTTCTATTCTTAAGGAAGGTGGTTCAGTTTGATCGTTTTGCTGCTAGGTAGGTACATGAGTTTGTTTCTTATATGTCATAATTTTATTCAATTCTAAAACATTTTCAGTCGCAATGATAAATGGGTCACCAATTAATATATTAAAAAAATGTTATATTACTTCAGAACAACTTCAAAATTAAGCTCTAAAAAACTAAGTTTCGATACATACACCACGACTCCATTACAAATTGCATTACAAATATTATAACAGCTTGTAAAAATAAATATAAACATGAAGCGCAACTCTCCACGACTTCAAGGTGCAGCGAGCATTTCCCCGCAGACTCGTTTAATTAAATGGAGGATCGACGGGAACTCGCACTAACTTTGTATGTGGAAGTTTGACCTCAGCGGGCGACGGTCTTGTCGTCGTTGAGTTCCGTAAATGTCCGTCTGACTGTTATTAGATTCTCATGAATTGGGATGTGTGTGAGTAGAGAGAGAGAGAGTAAAATACAAACTTATAAGTGTAGTTCATTTCAGATAAAACGTGTGCAAATGCCTGCAAACATAAGCTTGTCAGATTAGTATGAGTTTGTACCTTCCGTAAGTATGAAATTCTCATTGAGTAGGTCCGTCTCGCACTTGCCTTGATTCTTTCTGTGTACGTCCGGATAATAAGATATCAAATGAACTGTGACAGGTGTAATCTGTAAAAAGGAGTTATATTATACTATCCTTTATACTTGCATTTCGTTATCTATTATATTGTATATTTTACCTTTTATGTACAATAAGCTTCTTTGTTTGATTTTCCTCTGAGATATTCTTTAATATCGCGGGAATTTCTAGCCCGATACTAGCTGTGCGCTCGGTGTTGCTCGAGTAAATTTTATTTCTTCTCTAATGAATATTTTTTGTGTAGTATAGAGGGACAAATGAGCCAATGAAGCCACTTGGTGAATACCGATGTATAATATTCCCTCACAGGCTTGACGTTGTCTTATTTGAACCCTCTCTCGTTAGGTTGGAGGTTGTAGTAAATATAAAAACGAGATAAGAACGAGAGAGAACGAGACGAGAGAAAGTGATGTATCACTCGTACCCACAGCTGTTATTCATGTGTCGCCAGGCTCGACGGCGGCAGCAGGCAGCGGCTCTTTAATATTACGGTCTGGTAGAAAATCTAAACCTATATTGAGAACCGAATGGATTTAATCAGAAGCAAATAGGAGGAGTCAGAAGTAATTACGGTTTTCCTTCTCCGTCAAAGGGAGAGTACGAGATTGCGATGACTTGTATAATGAGAATCGAAATAGGAATACCCCTATATCAAACATTATATATATTATTTACAAGTTTCTCAGAAGGTTTTTAATCAAAGTAAAACCGACATTTGCGTCCACAGACATTATTAGTTTTATTTATATATAAGACAAGATTTTAAATGTTTAAATACAATAAGATCAACAAGTTTTTATCAAAAAAGTCATGTAATAATAGTTCATTATATATACATAATTAAATAATAGTTTATCTTCCTCTTATGAGTTCGTTAAAAGTAGATCATACTCTACATATATTCACATCTGTTGTTTTAAGCTAGACAGCATAGTTTTGAAATTAATTACACTACTCTACAAAAAAATGGGTATGGAGCGCAACATAAAGCTGAGTACTAAATTCTGGTTAAACCGACATCGCTAAAGCCAAATCTGATGCCCAAATTTTTCCATCACGC